>JAPDSC010057179.1:0-27565 GCA_026290005.1 Latrodectus geometricus
CAAGATATCATCTCTACGCCTCACTCAAATCACAGTACCTAATTTAATGCCTATTTACTTTTGATTATGAAAGAGCTGCATGCCTATTTTACTTTGATATTAAGAACCAGGTTATTAATAGGAATTTCAAAAACGAGTCTTTTTCTTCTTGGCTCTAAGAAAGTTTTACTCTTTTCCCTTTATATAAAGTTAGTATTTGGGAAAGAATATGCAAAAATATCGAAATAAAAATGCTGCCTCCAAAAGTGCTATATATTTGCAACAATAGCATTTGATTAAAATTAAAAACTTTTATTTCCACTGTCGTTTAAATGCAGCTGATGTTTCCTTTAGATTACTGTGTTATTTATGAAACAATTAAAAATATCTTGCTGTTTCGAGTAAATTACATTAAGTTTCTTATTAATGAAATTCTATAACTTTATTAATATTTCAAATAATATGTGCAATGTTAAAACGTATTTCTTGTAAAATCATTTAGAAGTTTTTCCATCAAATCATACGAGAAACTTTCGACCAAAACATAAAGGCACTCGAACATAAATATTATAGATGATTAGAATATGTTTTCTGATTTTTGTTGTTGCTTACAAATTGAAAGATTTGATTCAAATGCTTTCAGAAAATGTAAGAGACGAATGTTTTCGTTTAGTTAGAATCTGTATAGTTAATGGTTTTAATGATTAAAAATGACCTATATCTCCACAGCAAATTTTAGTCATTTTATGTTTGAAAAATTAATATAATTAATAAATAGGATTTTTTAAGTATTGTCAAGATATGAAATTTTTGATAATATGTAAAGTTATCATCAGTATAACCTCAAATTTTACAAAAAATAGAATAGCTCTAAAAAAATGTTAACATACGAAAGAGTAAATACTGTTATGATATATACAATAACTAATTCAAATAAAGCTATAAAATGTTAAATTAAAGTTGCTTTTAACAAATGCAAATTTGATAAAAAGTATTTTTTATTTAATATGAACAACTCTTTTCCCAACAAATCTGTATTCTTGATAAAATTCAGAATTCATGAATCAAAAATATTTATGACAGTATTTATGACAGACTTAATGAAAGACATAGAAAGTACCGATTAGGTGAAACTTTAAATATGATGGAAAAAGTAATATATGAGTTTATAAACCAGAACGAATCGCATGGATTTGAAAGAACTTATCAACAAGGACAAATTAATTAATTACTATTTTAAATCAAAGAAGGAAAAATTAGAAAAAGCATTTAAATAATAATAATTAGATAATTATAATAGCGAAATATTTAAATACCTCGTTCGGATCAATTCCTAAAATATCTCCCTGAAAGAGCCCTTCATTGATCATGGGATCGTGGAATGCTATAAAAAAAATAAAGTGACATTTTATTTCAATTCCATAATTAATTTTTTTACTTACAGCCTTATCTCTTATATTTAAGCTTACTAAAAATTAAAAATCAATAGATATGTAAATTTATTCAGAGAATAATTGATAACCTATGAAAATAAAAACATTTTTTCATTTAACACAAAATTAATTTACATAAACCTAAGCAATACAATTACCCTGTGCAGCATAAGCTAGTGAAAGAACGATGAATATTGTGATTTCCATAGTTTATTGTATTTTTCCACGAAGAGAACAGATTTGTAAAACAATCACAGATTTTTCTGGCATTTATAATATTTTTATCGTGTTTTATCTTTAAGGATTTTAACTATCTTAGTTTCTTGAGAAAAATGAAACCTGCTTAAGCTAATTTACGTACGTTTCTCTTACGTAAGCGTAACAACAATTGTCCATAAATTTTTACATTCATACTTCCCACAAAAGTATTAAAAATAGCAAGCTTTTCTATAAAAGCATACAAAGTATCTAATTAATAATAATAATTGATTCAATTTAAAAAAAAATAACTTATTGGAATTGTAAAATACTGGAATCCCTCAATTGGAGATACAGAAATTCAAAATATGAAGTGTTTTTCTTAAAAACTGCTATGTCTTAAAATCATTTACATTAAAATTTGCAAAATTAATATAGCAAAGGTTTAAATTTTAAGTTCTTAAACTGTAAGTTTAATTTGCATTGAATAAATACATTTACGCGAATTTGAAGTCTATCTTATTTTATTATTATTAACACAATCCGAATGAATGTTCTGATTCCGTTTAAATGTTATTTACATCAGAATTGCTCAATAGAGGAATATTCGAGTACAGAAAAATACCAGTACAACAAATTTTGATGTATCTCAGACCAGAAAATTCTTATGTTTGTCATCGCTAGTTTGCAGACTCATTTCATCTTTAGATAAATTATAACACAAATTATTTTTTCATTTCCTATTTCCCATGAAAAAAATAATGTATTTTTCATAAACCAATAAACAAAAATATAAATTGATAATTTTAATTTTTCTGAATTAACGTAAAAGGTGAATTCAACAACCAAAATATGTTATTTCGGTGAAAATGCGCTTTAGGTTCCCTACTCTGCCAACTTGGCGAAAGTGAGCGGTGGGTCTCGAATTTGGCGGATTATCAAAAACGCTGTTGCCATGGCGATAATGGAATACGATTTTTAACGGTTTTAAACTAATTGACAACCAATGAAAATAACTGATTTTTACAACTGAAACTAATTAACGACCAATGAAAATGCTAAAAGAAAAAACAAATTAATGAGCATGCACGAAAAAGCGCAAATTATTTCCTCCGGAGATTGCCATAAAGAGCTCATTAGGTATAAAAACGTCTGGTTTACCACGCTTGGTGCATTTATCGCCAAGTTGGCAGAGTAGGGGACCTAAAGCACAGATTAACGGTTATTTCTTCTCCGATTAGGTATACTTCTGAGTGGGTAACAAGTAACTCTAATTCTAGATATCTGATTACTTAGTTATTTTATTTATAAGTAACGATCACAGTTTTTTGTATTATATATTCCTTTCACTATATTTATAAAGAACTTTTTATTATGGTGAAGAGCAAATACTTTATATGCAACACACATATGCGTGAAATATTATTTCTACGGAAACTCTTCTGAGCATTTCATAACTGTAATAGTTGTAATCATAGTTGGGAATCGAAATTGAGATTCTTTCTCTTTAGTATATAATAAGAAATTTAATTAATAGAGTGTACAACTCCTCGTAGAAAAAACATTGTTTCACTAAAATAAGTTTAAGTTCCTGTTCCAATTGCGGAAAATCATTATTGAACAAAGGACAGAGAAATTTATTGCTGAACCAATGATGTTATTTCCCTACTATTTTCAATCAATTATTGACCAGATTTCTATGTTCATTTTGAAATGCTTAAGTATTTCATTGATCCTTTTTGTTTTACAGACCAGACGTGTTGCAGATATCTTCAATTTTATTTGAACACCTGGATATTATTTACAAATATTAATAAATGATTCAAATTAAATATTGAAGAGAATTATCTTTATCTTCCAAATGAATCGAATGTTATATGAATGTGTAGAAACATTTTTGTATCATTAACATATAATATGAAAAGCAGGTAATGATGGATTATATACATGAATCAGCTTTGTAACTTTTTAATAATGAACTAATATGAAACCATATTCTTAGATAAAGATTCTGCATAACATTTACTACCATTGATATAAACATTTAATAATCAGATATAAACATATTCACAATTTTCTTTTTAAAACAACAGATTTGTTGAATTTTGAAGTAATTTTTTAGTTTTGCAAATTAGAATTTTCTTGCTTTATATAATGAAGGAAAAATATAGAGAAGACTTTTAATTTTTTATATTAGGAAATATAAAAAGCTTTTTGGTTTAAAGTGATTTTTTTTACTAGTCACATTAATTTTTTAAATTGCAAAAGTATCTCGTAGTTGAATTTTCTTGACGAGCTTCCATTGTTAATTTTCCTACAATTTAAAATATTTAACGTTTTATTAACACTTTTGGTATGTTTAAAAAGTGAGATTCGTCTCATCTGCATACTTCATTGCAATATAGTCTGCAAATAATCCAGAACTCAAAAGGTTGGGCACAAAAAAAAAAAAAAAAAAAAAAAAAAAAAAAAAAAAACTCCTATCATCTATTAACTTTATCTCTTATTATGAGAGTATCTTTATGTAATAACTTTACCTTTTTAAATTCTTTGCTTCGTTTTTTTTAATCTCTGTGCTTTTTCTTTCAATTTATCTGTGAAGAAATGTTTTAGGAATTAATTTCTTTCTCTTTGTAAAAGTAACTGGTTTAATAAGATGATAGTTATGTAAACATCTGCGTATCATGCATTTAAGTTAAAAAATTATATTAACTTTAGATTTTGGAAGTAAACAATGCATGTGTTATTTTAGAATTTGTCTTTTTTTAGTGATGTATTGCAGGTAAGAAATAAATTTATTAGTAAGAGAAAAGGCTAATAATAATAATTCCACCTACAATAAATGTTAAATTTATGAATAGTTTAAGATTTTATTTACTGTAATTTTATATTTAAGACATTACGTTGATTTAAAATGATTTCCTATTGAATTATTGTATCAAGATTAACTGGTTTCTTTTTTGTATATTTTGATATGTAAATACAAAATATTTATTTTTTCTACACATTTTTGATCTGATTTTTAATTTGGTGTTAAAAATACCTATCATTTATCATGATTTTCAATAATCAAATCTTTTACTAATAAGTCAGATTACATTTTTTTTTCGGCTAGAAAATAAATATATACAACAAAAACTTTCCTACTTTGAGCACACCAAGTTTTAATGCAATGCCACTTAAGATCGTAAATACTAATTTCTTCGTGATATAATAACATATTATAAAAAAAAACTATTAAAATAAAAAGTTTTGTAGAAAAGTACAATATTTTAAAACTAGGAAGCAAGCACTCCACTCTACTTGCTAAAGGGCCTATGAGCTGACGTGCATAAGATTCCTTTTCGATAGCGTTAACTTTTGAATTCGTTTTGCTTTAACTCGAAATTTTTTTAGTTTTCATGTTTGAAATGCATATTTGTTTATTATATTCATCTTGACGATCCTAATTTTGTTTCCCTATTCAATGTAAAAATTATTCTCAATCAAAAATGAGAAAATGTGAAAATGTTCTCCAGAATCTAATATTCTCATATTGCTGGTTAATTATGAATTAAGTCACATTGTAAACAAAGTTAGTTTTACTTTCAATAGTAGCAGCAAGCACAAAAAAATAATATTAAATGTGCCGAGAAAATAAGCACAGGCTTTTTGCTTCCCAAAATCAAATTAAGACTTTTAAGAGGAAAGTCTTTTAAATTCATCTGTTTCACTGGTTATCTGAGATCAATTATTTTTATTAATGAACATTTTGGCAAATTTTTCATATTCTTGCTCTCTAAAAAAGATGAATCAAACAAATATAGTCACTACTGCTAAATAAAAGCATTATTATGATCTGATATTAGCCTGATAAAAATGTGTTACTTTTTACATAAGTTATACAATTAGCATTTGCTAATAAACTAAAAATAATAATAAGTAATTCCTGATCTGATTCAATAAACATGATATATTTTTCCAAGTTAATAAACGCATCATAGCTGTACACACATAAACATCCTGTATAAATGTGATTATTTATTTACATATATTAATTATTATTTATCTTTTGTTTTACATATATATGCATGCTACTTATAAATACACCTTAATATTAATCTTACACTATTTTTAAAATATCTTAAAAATATCATTTCAAAGTAATTCTGGAAGAAAATAAAATAAATGAGTATTTTGTATATTTTATTTTAATTTTAAAGTCACGATTCAAAAGTGTATTTTTAAATTCTCAAATCACTTTTGCTTTCAGATTTTACAGAAATTTCATCGTTCATAGAAATTTTAGATTTTCTATGAGACACAAAATATCACAATTTAATTATAATTTGAGAATATACTTATTTTTTTCACATAGAGTGTTTGCTACATTCATACAAAATATTGATTCGTTTTGCATCTAAACGAGACATAGACGTCTTATGATGTGGTTCGGGAAGAATTGTCCCATCCTTTCTGGTCATACTGGGTTTCCGTGGGTCTATAGCAAACCCATAGCTGCCGTACAGCATTATGGACTCATAATCAAATTCGGTGAGTAGCCTGTTCTGATTCGGTTTCAATTTCTCAAACGCATAATGCCATTCTGCAAAGAGAAATAAACATATCATATTAAAAATTAATGAAATTAATATAGAAATAATCAATGACAGTGATGCAATCTAATTTGCATTCCGATTAACGTCGGACGTTCCAGGTACCCACCATTTGAGACAACATCATTGAACGCCAACTTTACGACGGTGCTGGAATGCTAATTTGGGAATACATTATACTCGGCTCTAGATCTGCATATTAATCGGTACCCTGACAAGTCAAATTTATCGGGACATCATTCTGGAACAACATGTCCATTTGTTTAGGGGTGCAGGGAGCCTTAATTTCGTGTTTATGGATACACACCCTTCAATCATTCTCACCATTCGAACAACGTCAACGATTGCCTTCAATCGAAAATATCATATGTAAGGAATGGCCAGCATTTTCACCGGCCTTGAATCTGATAGAGCATTTGTGGGACAGGGTTGCCCGACGAATTGTAGTCTGTCAACTACCCCCTATATGTGTACAGGACCTTCTGAGAGCATTACTTGCAGAGTGTAGTTCTTTTTTCCCAAGTACAGTTCAATAATGTGATCTTCTGCGTGCCTCAGTTCGTAAGGACTGTATTTTCTTATATGGAAGACATGCGATGTCATATCAGCAACGTTTTGTTCAGTAGTTGTGCATATGTGGCATAAATGCTCCAGAGAGCTATAATCTATTTTTTTGTATGCCTGGTATCATACATACACCATCATTTTGAAATTTTATGAAGTAAAATGATATTGTGCTATTTCTTTCCCCTTGGAGCTTCTTAAAATCAAATTATATTCTATTTGTATATTCCCTTAGTTTTATTTCATAAAGAAAATATTTTTTAAATTTTCATCTCTTGCAATTTTCATCCCTTCATTTATTCAAACCTATTATTATATTTTACTTCTTTCAATTTAATTTCCTTATTTTAAAAAATTCATATAATTAAGTTTTAAAAAACATTAATTCTTTAAAATAGCTTGACACACTTAAAATATTTTTTTGTTTTGATTTTTAACAATTTTATTAATTGATCATATTTATGATTAAGTAAATGGCAATCATATCTATGTGTTTAATATAAATTTCAAGGAGGTATAAATAAAAGTCTTCAAGTGATACATTCATTCACCTGCTCAAAATGATTCAAATGGCAAAACCATGCATATGAAATATTTGAAAATAAGATTTTTAATTATCAAAAATGAGTTTTAAATATTTTTCAATATGAGAAGTTTAGCATTACGTTTAATAAAATAATTTTGGAATACACCTAACCCCCGATTTACACGGTACTTGATTTACACGATTTCACTTTTACACGGTTTTTAAATTTCAAGGCCATCCTCAAGATTTACATCACGAAAATGTGCAAGTTGTATTTTTACCCAAGAATAGGACATCTTTATTGCAGCCGTTAGATCAAGGGATAATTTCGACCTTTAAGGTCAGTACATCAAACGAACCTTCAGGTAGCTCAACGCTTAACTCAATATGAAGAGTCTATAAAGATTTGATCAAAAACGAAACACAATTGTTAATTACGGATTTCACTACCAAACTTCGCCCACCTGAAGTTGTTTCTAATTCATCTAACATCGAACTTGGATCGCATCAACCACTATCGAGTGATACCAATCAGGAATAAAAGATTAAGAGTCTATGAAAGTGATAACAGTAACTAATTTTCTGGTTAAATTTTTTAATTTATATTTCTCGTTTCTATATGTAAAATGAATTATATACATATACCTTTATATTTTTGTCATTTTATAAATAGACAATTATTTTTATGTTTTTAAGATATATTTAGTTTTATTTTACGTTGAAATAAATGACTGAATTATGCAAATTTTAGTTTGTTTTCGATTAACACGGTTTTACGAATAAAAATCCACGATTTCGATTTACACGGTTTTCTAAGGAACCTAGCTTCAGTGTAAATCGGGGAATAGGTGTATTTTATGAGAGATATACTTTAACCTTTTCTTTTTAGTGGTTCAAACCAAGAATGGTTATCATCTGCTCCTGTATTCAAATGTGATTCATTCAATTATTTTATGTGAATTTATAAAAGTTTATGAATATAACAAAGACATAAAGGAAAAGGCTTACGATAAGAAAATGTTAAATTTCTATTTTTATGCTCATCTATACAAACTTTCTTCAAGTATACTTTTCTGCCTTCATTTTTTTATTGTTGAATATTTGGGGTTGCTAGAAATATTGGCAATTGTGGTATTCAACATTGGCAACATTAGATGAAACCTGATGAGACCCACTAAATTTCTATGCAAATGAATAGAATGGTGTTCTTTTGCATTCTATAATGGATAGATGTAATGAAATACTATCATTCTATCTATGCATTACAGAGTGAATAGAAGGTAGAAAAAAATACTACTAAACTTTGTTCTAAGCAATATTCAGACATAGGATCAGAAATTTCTAAAAAATGAGATAATATTGGAAGTTGTAAAAACGATCTATCATATTTACGTATTGCGAAAAGATACTCTAAGTATTTTCAAAGTATTTTCTCAGCATAAATTACTTTTTGGTATATTTTCCCAGTATATTTTGATATAGTCATCTCTATCAGATCTCTTATGTTCATGATCAAATCCCACCGCATGCAGTGTTTCATGCAGTATGACTCCAAAAGCATCACAGCCGTCACCAAGAGATAAAGGTTGCTCTTTGCCAATCCTTCCCACAAAGGAAAAGCAACTGAAACAATAATATTTATAAAATTAATCACATCAAGTAATTGAAAAATACGTACAATACTAATATTACTCAATATTTTCAATTAAATAATATTCATAATTTATGTGTGTTTAAGTAAGTGATCAAAACATGATTTAGACTGAAATTTGGTAGTCTAAATAAACATCTAACGTCTTATGATAACAATATTTCTAAGCAGAAGTTTTTACTAGCAATTCTATATCAATTTTATCGCCTTTAATTAATTCTGCGCAATTGAAGCGATGAGAAATTGAAATGATTCGCGTGAAATGAATGAAAATTACTCTTAACATAAGATTACAAACATGCTTGAATTTCAATATATTTTTTTCACTTTTATTGCTTTCAGAAGAGATGTGAAGGTGAAACTTCTTCGGCTGAGTGCCATCTGAGTCATTTTTATTAATAACAGCAGTGATTTAAAATGATAATACAATTTCATCAAAAAATTGCGATCTCTATATTAAATTGAAGTGTTAAATGCCAAAGAAAATTTAAAAATAATAATCTTTAAGTCTAATTTTCATTTCTACACATGGACATGAAAAATATTCTAGCACTAGATGAAAATCAGAGTAATTATTGATTATTGGCATTGGAGTCAAACATTTAATATAAAGAATATAGTTTAATGGAATCGTTCTTTATTTTTAGAATATTTATGTGCTACTGATATCGAAAGCAGTGAAGAATTGAATCAGAAATGGGAAAAAATTTAATTCCTACTTAAAACTTTTAATCCAGAGATAATCAAGTTAATTCATAGTATGCTTTACTGAGTATTTAGTTTTCAATGTAAGAGGTACTAATTTTGTTAAAGCAGAAAGATTTGATGGCTTGCTTTGAATTTCGAGTTTGGTGTTATTATACAAAATTTAATTTTTATAGAATAGAATAGAGTTATTGAATCTTATTTTTTAAATGGTCATCAGGCAAGCCAGCAAATAATTAGCATTCATCGTCCTATATTTTGTAAGTTTTTCATGAGAATATTCTCATTACAAGAAAGTGAGGTGCATGGGATCTTCCACGATCGCTTTTAATCCTTTTTTCTAGATTATCAGTTTTTCATAAACTATAATAATTACACAAAATCTAAATAATAAGAAGAAAATAACCACATATTTTTACTCCAGTAACAACTGCGAGATCTTGCAGTGACGCTAAATTAAATTACTGCGGATCTTCTAAGATGTTAAAAATTTTAGCAATAAGTGGTAAGTATAGAAGAATTGATTGCCCTTATATATTAAATCAACTTTAACCTCCTTAACTACTTGAAAACTGATAACTTGAAGCCTATTATTTAAAAGTTTTATTTATAATTAATAAAACGAGAAATATTGCATTAAAAAATTTATTAAGATAAGAAATAAACTATTAAGAAAATATAAATATATAAGAAGAATGAAATATATATATATATATATATATATATATATATATATATATATATATATTTAACATTTTTGATGAGTTTTTTACAATGAATAACTCATCAAAAATTAAATTCACAAACAGAATGAAGTTAACTTTATCATTGAAATAATCTCAGACGGCAATTTTATATATTGTATTTAAACATTTAAGTAAATTATCTGAGATAAGACGAAATAGCCTCTTATATAAACAAAAGCTTCAGAAGTTTAATTTTAAACACGATGCAATAAGAGAAATAGATACATAATAATGTATTTTTCTCTGAGATTCTACATTTAAAATTAAAACTAAATGGTATTTACGAAAACAGATAACACATCTCTTTAAAAATTACGAGAAGCCAAAAATTTTTCAAACTAATGAAGTTTTACTATTTATTATAGTGTTGAAGTATAATTAATGTGAGAAAGTAATGATAAAAATAATTACGTACCCTTCGCCCTTAAAAAATTTTAAATAAGCATGCTCGTAAGTTCTTGGAATGAAACGAATACAAGTCCTTTCTTCAATGTGTTCCATGACTTTTCTAATCTCGTTAATCTTGTTGGCTAAAAATTAACCTGTTTATATTATCAGATTCCTATTAAATAATTTTATATAAACATTAAAATTTATTAGCTTTTGTTACAATGCTTATATCCATATTTAAAGATCTATCAAGAAGGCTCAAATTTTTTTTAATTAAATTGATTATATAAAAATTATTTATTTATACATAACTACATATATACATGCAAATAAAAAATGTTGCATAATTGAGCATATATATATAATAGAGAGATAGATTGCAATAAGTGTTATTAAAGAAGAGTCTATTAAAATTTTTACAAATTAATTTTCAGTATCCTAGTATGTTAGTACGATTTATTCTTGAATTCTAATATGTGTCCATATATGTGTTGTAAAAATCTAAAAAACTCTCATGTGTAACAAAGTATAGATATCTATTTATTTAAAATATAAATTACATTATTCTTATTTAAAATATAAATTACAATATCATAGGGAAAATAATAAATTAAAATATCGGAATGAAAAAGCAATAACAATACATATTTTGAATGTCTTAGACACAATTTTAAAATACATAATTTTTGATTAATTAATTATTAAACTTTGTTGAGAAAAAAATTTTCTTACCTACATCTATAGATATAACATAAGGAATTTCACCATTGGGCCATCGTTGAGAATCCAAAGGAATAGCACTACGATCCTATATTCAAGTAAAAACTAATATTTTTAGATTTTTGGATTTTTTTTTTTTTTTTTTTTTTTTTTTTTTTGTTATCTAATGTAAAATGTTCGGTAACAAATATTTAATAATTAACATTGAGTGTTCATTTTTTTCTAAACTGGTAACTAATTAACCATACATGGGTTGGGTTTGAAAACCACTTTAAGATGTATATCACTTTTGAATTATCTTCCAAGTACAAAAATTGACCATACAGAAAAAAAATCAAACTAATCACTATTCTTCATAACTGAATCTAAAAATCTTTTACAAAATTACAATAGTTACTGTTTTCTCGAGATAAAGTGACCATTAACTATTACCTAAGTTATCTTATTTGTTTCATTACATGAATATCCAGAGTAGTAATGTAAATATTCCCTTACACATATTAAAAACTAGCTGTACCCGCCCGGCGTTGCCCGTGCATTTAGAAAATGCAGATAAGTGAATAGCGCAGGAATAGTAGTGTAGGACATGTAGTCTGTCTCTCTCTCTTCCCCCCCCCCACACACACAACATTCCCCGTCGATAAAAAGGAACAATATATCCTAAATATTTTAAGCGGAAAATTTTCCAAAAGATGGTCGCCAGAATTGTTTCTCAAAAGGAGCTGGTACAATCCCGGAATCAGCTATCGGCGAGCAGCGATCTCGAGAAAAGTTTTATAAATAATTTTTTTAAAATTTTTCTAATTCAAAAATCGAAAATCGGGCTTAGAGGTCTGGTGGCCAGCCCCTTTGTGCTTCCGTGTAAAAAATTCCAGGTCCCTGCGTGCGATAGATTTGGCTGGAGAGCTCGGTCAGACAAATGGACAGACAGACACATTACACTTGCTTTTATTATTATAGATAAAAAAAAAATATTTTTACAAAATAAAATTTTCAATTAACATTAAATGAATTAAATTAATGGTACAATCCTAGGAGACAGGATTCAATTTGTCACCAAAGGTCCCATACCTTTGGTGACAAACGGGAAAAAAAAGCGTCCAGGCAGAACGAAATGGCAAAATAAGAATTCTAGATATCGTTACGTTTATCGTATCTAGTGTATCAAAGTAGGATTACCAAGAATGACAAAATTTATAACCAACTAAAATTATTCATGCCAAGGACCTAAAGCACATTTTAACCTAAGATTCAAAACACTGATGACAATTTTTCGACATAATGCAAATGAATATCTAGATCCGTTGTAGAAAAAGTCCTTAATAGGTGAAAATGCGCTTTAGGTCCCCTACTTGGCGCGTTTTCAAAATCGCCGATGCCATGGCGAAAATTCTACGGCTATTTCAAAGTGAAACTTAATTAGCGACCAATGAAAAGACTAAAACAAAAGGATAATTAATGAGCATGAGTGAAAAAGCGCATCAAATTCGCGAGTTGGTGAAGTAGGGGAACTAAAGTGCAATTTAACCAACAAAAGAATATGGAATTAATTTTATAATACACACATACACAATCAGCCAGTTTAACAATATAAAATTCCAAACACGAAAAACAAAAAGCATCATACTTATAACTTAAAAGGGATAAAAAGAACTTATTGGCTGTATCCCAGTGTACGGTACGCTATTTTTATACAATGAATATAGTTATAGAATATACAATTAATATCATTATATAATATAAAATTATATTATTTTATACAAATAATATAATTTTATACATTATTATATACAATTAATTATAATTGTATATATGATTACCGTTGTATATATGCGTACCGTATAAGGAGCGTACCGTTCACTGGGAATTAACCGAAATTATTAAAGGCGGAAAAAATTATAAGGGTAAGTAAAGTCCAAATTTTAAAATGCAAAATTAAGATTTCATCTTGATTATTATAAGTTATTCTCTAAAACATAAATAATAACATTTTATCACTCACTCATAATTTTGGCTTCATTTTTTTTTTTTTATTCTTCCATAAAAGCTGATCCTCTACTTTGTAGGTGGAGTTTTTTCTTCCCCAGGTTTCTTTTCTCCTGGTTTTCCTCCTTTATCATCAGGCTGTCCGGGTTTTTTCTAACCAGGTTTTTCTTCAGGCTTTTTAGGATCCATTTCTTCTCCCACGGGAATTAAATACTCAAATGAAAATATGTGATGAATTTTTTGCTTTAAGTAAACTATGCAGTAACGCAGCTTATCAAATCAAAATTAGAATGTGAAATTCTGCAAATTGTCTCACTTCACTCGCGTATCATATCCACGTAGCACCTTCTCACGTGGATGTTCAAACCAGCCTTTACAGTTTTAAATAACTGTAACAATTTTTACTTCTGGAAACGTCTAGAAATTTCTGTAAAGTTTGGAATAGAGGGCGCTAGTTTCTCAGTTAATAGGAAAATGGTTCCTATCATAACTTACCGCTGTTGTACTTCTTACATGTTTATATTATTGCAGACTAATACAATAATATTCCATGTTTCAAAATTGATGTCGGATTTAATATTGATAGCAATCAAAACATTAATTTATATTCAATGAAACTTACTACGTTATAGATCAACTTCGATTCAAATTAAAGTTATTTCATATTGTAAGTGCGAATGATGAAAACTTTCCGAATTTCAGTAAAAGAAATCATTATAATCATAGAGGTTGCCTTTGACTAAATTTTTAGTCAAAAAGAGAATAGTTATCCGAATTCAGCGACATTAAATGAATGAAACTTTTATTTCTTTTTTTCCAGTTAATAACAATCATGTAAAAATAGGGGAAATGGTGGCATTTTTAAACAACCAAGCTAACAACATTCAAATTAGGAATATACTTTATGGTGCCTCTTTGATTCTCGCAAAGTTGTAATCGCGATTGATCGCCAAGCCGGGCAAACCCCAATCATATTCCAATAGCAACAGGGGAATTCATTGTCTGTGCCAACAAAAATCGCCAATAAAAACGATAGCCAAACAAAAATCGCCATGTTTGCCAAGGGGCCACCTTAAAGTATAGTTTTACCATAATTTGACATTGGTAACGAACAAATTTCAAATGGACAGACAGAAGACACATTACACTTGCTTTTATTATCTATCTATAACCCGGAATCAGCTATCGGCAAGCAGCGATCTCGAGAAGAAGTTTTATAAATAATTTTTTTAAAATTTTTCTAATTCAAAAATCGAAAATCGGGCTTCGAGGTCTGGTGGCCAGCCCCCTTGTGCTTCCGTGTAAAAAATTCCAGGTCCCTGCGTGCGATAGATTTGGCTGGAGAGCTCGGTCAGACAAACGGACAGACACATTACACTTGCTTTTATTATTATAGATTAAAAAAATTTTATATTAATTCTATGTCATAAATAAATACAAAATATTAATTTACCTGAAATTTATAGAAATAAAACTTAAAAATGGAATGTGAAATTATACATTAACCGAATAAAAATAATAAACTTCTAGATATGTGAACAGTTGACTTCTTGCAGCTTATCAAAAAAGTTCACGTCAGAAAATCACCCTCGGATCATTAATTACTAGTACTTGAACGACAACGAGAAAAAGTAATTTTTGAAAATGCAAAGATTTTAAAGCATATGGAGCTGTAATTTTTAGGCAAGAAACGTAGAAAATTATTTTAGTGCTTTTATCACTATAGTATCATACAACAATGATACTATAATGCTAAATGTGCTAAAATAATTTATATTTTATATTAGCTTTCATCTGATTATGAATGATATAGTGAATAACTTTTAGACCTAATGTATATTTAAAAAGAGAGTTATTTTTAAATATTTTTTCTTTCAAATAAAATGTTATATAATTTTGTCATTCACAGAATATTTTGTGAATAATTACTTGAAACATTCAATGGCATTAATAGTCATTCAGCATTTTTGTGACTCTGAGACATTTATCGTTAATCCTAAAAGGTTGATAACCTCTACATACCTAATTGGTTGTCTCAGCATTAGCTTACATTTCTTGTATTTCTTATCCCTAATCTATTTTGAATTTGCAACAATCCCAAAATATAAGCTAATTTTATGTTACCATATGTTCATCTTTCTTCTTTAAATATTGGCTATTATTCAATTTAATTATCTCAAAGAAGACATTGTTTTGCAATTTAAATAGCTTATTTGTGAAGAACAGAAACATAAAATAATAATTTTAAAAACATTTCAAAATATCACAAGAAAGTTTTTCCCACATTTCTAAGAAAATTGGTTTGAAAACTTAATAACAATTTTTGTAGCGAACTATTTAAAAGCGAATAAATTTTTATCATTTTTAAAGGATTTCGTTTGTTACTCGTACCTTAGGCTTCTCATCAACAAAGTGCAGTGATCTTAGCTTAGCCCTTACCAATCTATTCCCTTGTTTCCAAACGTTAAAGTAATAGATTTAAAAAATTTTATCTGTTTAAAAGATTTTATCTATACAATTTAAAAGAAAAATATTTTATAGAAAAGGTTATGTTACTGCTTTTTTGTATGTTTATGTTTTCGTATGTTTTTATCATGAAGAAAATTGCTACTTTTCTATAAAAACTGTGAAAGAAATATTAATTAATCCCTCTTAATGGGTTCAAATTATTATATAATTTAGTATCTTAATGTAAATGCAAGGTTTTGCATGGCATTATTTATTCAGTTAATATCTTTGAGGGACAGTGGCAACATGCTTACAGAAGCTTGATATATACTTAAAAGTTTTGAAAGAAATCCGGATACTAGTTAAAAATGTAACAGAGCATTGTGATTTCTGTATTTTCTAAACAACTGAAAAATTCAAATGCCTTGTGAAAAAAATAATTTTAAATATATATCAAAAAGAATATATTAGGTTCGGGAAAAAGTAATCCATTATTTTTTCGGTAGACGTCTGTAGTGATCGATATCTCGTGAAGTATTTATCAAACAATTTCAGATTTATTCTCGTTGGAAAGGTGACATTTGACACTAAAATATCCTCTTGCGGTTTTTTGTTTGATTAATTCAGTTATGAGTACAAGGTTTTAAAAATGGAAGACAACAAACAGAAAATTCGATACATTTTCATTTTTCTCTTGTAACGGCGAAAAAGATAGCCGGGTGGCTATAATTGTGAAAGGTGTTTATCGTCCTATATAAGACTGTAACAACCAGTTACGTACAATTTTTGTTTCGTCGATTCCGTTCGGGTATTTTTGATGTTAGAAATGCATCTTGCATGTGGATACAGCATCGTCGAAAATGTCTATAAAATATCAAAAATGATCGAAGTTAACCGCATGTCAGCAGTCGTAACGCGCAAGACCTAAAAATCTACATGAAAGCTGTTTTAAACCATTTTACAATGTGAATCCAAAAGAAGTTACATGAAGTTCACGTAAAAATAATGGATTTCTTTTTCCCCAACTTAATATATCAATAAGAATTTATTAAATGTAGATTTTAATAATGGAACAGAATGAAATTTAATCATATATTATTATAATAATATATATTAAAATGATGTATTATTTTTGGAATATATTTCAAATAAAGAGATAACTTATGAAATATTTTGGGATATTAAAGAAAATCGCTTCAGATTTAAACACAAATGTATAAACTTCGTTCAATTAGATACTTTTAAAAAATTGATGTATCTTTAATGTGGAAATTGAACACATATCTACTCGCTCTTCTTTCTTCACTTAAAGTTACATCTAATTTCACTGATTTAAACATAAAAGATAATAACTTTAAGAATTATTTCTGCATCTTTATCAATGCTTTGTGGAATTCATAGATGACATAATAGTTTTATATAAGACTGGATTTAAAAATCGAATTAACTCTTATCCATATTTATAAGATTATGAATTTAGTTCTATAAACTCTTGTTATACTTATATAACCCATCAGACTATTTTTTATTTTACAAGTACTTTCTTAATATTCAAAATATTAAATATTTTTTCGATAAGTTTAGTACTTGTACCATCAGAATTTAAAAATCGTACTATATATTTTTGATTAAAATATAAACTTTTATATTTTTTTATAAAAATCTATTCATATATATTTCAAAAAAATATGAAATTTATACGATAACTACAAATAAAAGCTTTTAGATAGAAATTAATGAGTATAACTAAACTTAAAATATTAAATAAAATAAAGAGAATCTTGCATTTAGCTATAAAGTAATGTATTAAAACATTAAGGGTCTTAAAAATATATTATGGTTATATATAAAATAGCAGTATTAATCAGAGTATTTTCCGTTAAATGTGTAAAAAGAAAATTAATGTGGTAATTTGTAGTTTAAAAAATTTTGCTTTAAAAAATAACTTAAATTATACCTGATTGGGATCAACGCCTGCGATATCTCCTTCAAAGAGATTTTCGTTTATCATGGGATTGTAGAGCGCTAGAAGAAAAATCACTTACAATACTAAAGTCCAATATAAATTTCCATATAAAACAGATACTTATTGCAAAGAACAAAACCATTTTATACAACTTTAAAAAATTAGAAAACATAAGCAAATTTTAACCATTTTCAAAAACAATAATATTTTGCTCAAAGCAATTAAAGGACATGGTGTTGAGGGTTGATCTTGCATCTGGAGAATTGTTTGGTTGATTGATGCATTATTGACAGACGTAATAGGTTATATGAGATAAAAAAAAAATTACACTTTTTTGGCTTGAAAAAAATGCATTTTATTGAGCATTCGGATACAAAAGGAAAGAAATACTATTTGCTCACATAAGAGAAATTAATTAAAAACGTGTTTTCTTTTTTTAAGAAAAGTGTTTTTAACAGGAAGTATGGTTTTCCTGGGCGGCCAGCAAAGTTTAACACCTATGAAACATGGAATCAGTATGGCTATTAATGAGGTATTCTACTCACCCCTTCAGATGAGCTTTTTCCAATTCTTGGAGTGTTTGTGAGGATGGTAGGCGTCTATCAATTTATCTGCTTAGAATGTCCCAATAATGCTCTAATAGGTTCATGTACGGAGAACACTCTGGCTTTCCCATTCATATGACTCCTTCCACCTAATGGAAGTCATACATCAAATTAGCACGATGTGGGTTGCCCTTGTCGTCCATCAACATGAAGTCATCCTGCAATTGCTGCGTAAGGAATCACAATAGATCTGAGGATCTCCTCCCTATATCGGCGACAGTCTAGAACTCTATTTCGAACGATAGAGAACGTTGCATTCATCATTGAAGATGCCAGTATATTCTTATCCCCCAAGCGCCAACCCTGACCATTTTCGTCGACGAAAGTAAGATTGTTTCTAGTGTCACATTCTCTCCAAATGAAAATACGCTTATTATCAGGATGAAGAGAAAAACGTTAGTTACCAGAAAAAAAGAATATTGCGCTATTTTCATTTCTCCTCCAGTTCACATGCAATTTTGCCCGTACGGCGTTTTACTGTTAATGTGACACACATCATTGGTCGTCGAGCATACAACTCTATAGCATAAACGCTGTTCGGACAGTTTGTGTCGTAATTGTGGTACCAGTAGCCTAGCTAAGTTGTTGTTGAAGAAGAGTGACATTCATATTTCAATGTCTCCGAACCGTTAGCGTTAAATAACGATCTTCATTGAGCATTGTTACTCGTCTACGATCTTACTTTGATCTTCGGTCTACATTTCCAGACTGCAGAAAATAATTTCAGACCCTGGAAATTAACTTTGTGAAACTCCAACGGTTTCTGCTACTTTTGGATTGTGTTCACCCTGTCTCTAATAAGCCAACAATTTTCCGAATTTCAAATTTGGTTAAATGACTATGTTGAGACATCGCACTCATTTAAATAACGAGTTCACTGAATATCAACCTTTCTTTTCCACATTTTCTAAAAATAAGTTGAAAACTAAATCTCATTCGCTGCCTCTTAGACGTCAAACTCAAAATTCGCGTACTACAAAGTTGGAAGGCGAGAAAAATTTGCGATTTTCTTCAACTTTTTATTTATTTTATAACTTACAATATATGCTTTGATTGTTTTGAGCAGTGTATTTTAAGTAATTAAATGATTCAACTTTTTTTGCAGTTTACAACATAATGAAATTGAGAAAAAAGCTTAATTTCCTGACACTTAGCAACTTAAATAGAATAATAATAATAAATAATCAAATGCATAAGATATTTTTAAACACAATTAAAACAAAAAATATAAAGAAAAATTATTAATATGATTTAATAAAATGCCTGAGTGTTTTAAATTTGCAAGTTAATCACTTTATATAAAGTATAATACTTGATCACAATGAATAGTTCATTAGAGGCACTACGAATTAGTTAATGTAGCTCATGAGGTTAATAGTGATTCATTACTTCAATGTGTCAGAATGTTTGACTCTTCCTTTTGTTATAAGATTTAAAATGTTCATATAAAGTTGCAATTACAAATCAAGTGATTTTATGTGATCATGTTATATATTTGTATTTCTTTTATTCTATGTTAAAAATATTTTTATATACAATTTTCTTTTTAATACATTGCGTAATGAAACACATCCTAGTATTTCTAAAAATTGTATACTGCACTAATATTAGGTTGGGGAAAAAGTAATCCATTATTTTTTCGGTAGACGTCTGTAGTGATCGATATCTCGTGTGGTATATATCAAACAATTTCAGATTTATGCTCATTGGAAAGGTGACATTTGACACTAAAATATCCTCTTGCGGTTTTTTGTTTGATTAATTCAGTTACGAGTACAAAGTTTTAAAAATGGAACACAACAACAGAAAATTCGATACAATTTCGTTTTTCTTTTATAATGCCGAAAAGGCTAACGTGATGGCTAAAATTGTGAAAAGTGTTTATCGTCCTATATAATACTGTAACAACCAGTTACGTACAATTTTTGTTTTGTCGATTCCGTTCGGGTATTTTTGATGTTAGAGATGCACCTCGCATGTGGATCATCACCATCGAAAATGTCTATAAAATATCAAAAATAATCGATGTTAACCGCATGTCAGCAGTCGTAATGCGCAAGACCTAAAAATCTACATGAAAGCTGTTTTAAACCTTTTTACAAAGTGAATCCAAAAGAAGTTACTTAAAGTTCACGTAAAAATAATGGATTTCTTTATCCCCAACCTAATATTAAAAAAAGTTATTTTAAAATATTTAAATTAGTTTTTTCTAGGCTACATTACCATATGAATTACTTTTCAATTTCGATACAGCAATTGATAATTTTTTACCAATTGAAAGGTGAAATAAAATTTCAAGAAGCTGTAGCAAAACAGACGAGTAAGTCCTTATGTACAGAATAATATCAATAGCATGGGAAAAGAAGTTGGAATGACTTATATGATATTTATTTAGTAATAAGATAATTGCTTTTCTTTATCTAACCAACATTAAAAAATTACTACAGTCCTTTAATTTGAATTTATAATTGTAAGTAAAATATTTAAAAAATATTTTGCAAAATATTTAAATAAATTGATTTTTTTATCGAATTTCTTATGAAGTAAATAATTAACCAAAATAATAAAACAATTTAAATCTACTAATTAAAAATATAGATGAGGGAGTTGTAATTTTTGTGTAGAATAAATTAATTTGACTAGGGTTATTATAATGTTTTTTAAAGAATGGATGTAAATCACTTTATCAAAACCACTGTGATGTAACACTACTAATGGTACAATATTTTTTCAATTATCACACATTTTATTTAATTTTTAGAAAAATAAGTATAATCATTCACATTGAAAATTATACTTTTTCTTTGAAATAATATTCTTTTTCTATTTTTTGCATATCATTATTTTTAACAATTGGTTATTTGTGTTCACGTGACTGACTTTCCTCCAATTAACGCTCAAATGTACGAAATTTAATTGTATTATTAAAAGCATGTGGTCGTAATAAGCAAATATTTTTTAATAAATATTATGATAATTTTCTAAAAACTACAAAATTATATAAGTGATAACAAAAAAGGAAAAGATATTTATTTTTTATTGTTTTACATCAAATAAGCAAACAATGAGTTTAAAATAGAAAATAAACATGACAATGTTTCAAACTTTTTACCCATGTTTTTAGAATTGTAAAAATAAAATACAGATTCTAAATCATAATTAAGAAACTTTTCAATTTAGATTATTCCTATTTTATTGATTTGTTTGGAATATAACTTGGAGATGTATTTTGAAACTGGTTAAAATCCCATTAATTATACAGAGCTATTGTAAAAATACACTGTTTCTCTTATTTAAATTTTATCTAATGAACTAGTAACTATTATTGTTCTTTAAAGTTACTATATTAATCAAAATACTTTAACAGCTTACAAAACACATTTTTAAATTTGTTTCAATGTAAAATAAATTTTATACATATATATTTCTTACCCTGTGTGGAAACAGTTATTACAAAAAAGATTATGAATGTTGTTACAGCCATTTTGACAACATACACTCTACTGTATCACTTTAAAAAATAAAAGAAAATTTAAAATCTTTTTTTAAAGTAATTATCTTACTTTTTTATCATCAGAAGATGATGCATATCAACTTATTATGGGAAAAATAATAGCTGTGTGTAAATAAGATGTTTTGTTGTATGTAGTTTTAATTTTATTTTACTTAAATAGGTAATAAATATTGAAATTTTTCAACAAATATTACATTAATTTATTACCAAAAAAATTATGTCTTTTAAAAATAAATACTAACTGTTTTATTGTAGAAGATTTAATTTTCAGTTTTTATCAATAATTAGGAGAAAATCTTGTGTGGATTTCTTTTTATAATAAAAATGGATATCTTTTTCACAAAAATATTCTCTTCTCCTCAAAAAATCAGAAAACAATGTTAATTCTTCAGGGCAATAAATCGGATTATTTTCGTTGGGCACCAATTCCTCTGTGACACTGGTATGAGGAATAATCTACAGCTATTAGCTTTTTTAATATTTATTTTTATTTAACAACATCTATGTCCTACAGGAAAAACACATACACAACACGAAGACATTATAACATTAGAACAAAACAATTATCGGTGACTGCTTAGAGCGGCAGCGGTCTCTAGGCTTAGAGTTTATCTAATAATGTACTAGTTCGTTTTTGACCGTTAGAGGGCGTTGTGTTCTGCTACAACTCTGATAATCAGTTTTTCGTAGGTCTCTATAGATATGCTGCTTGATAATGTTTTTAAAAACATCATATTTAACCGTTTACATTTACATAATTCATTTTTCTTAATTTTAACTTAAAGCTTCCGTTACTATCTTGTATACAAATTTTATTTTTTCAATGGAGATCATACCACTCAATACATAAGTAAAGTTAATTTTTACTTATTGGTCCCTTAAATCATTCTAGCAAATTCAAAGAATCAATGATTTTACTATTGATCATATAGTTTTTTAGAATTCTTATCTCAAAATTATTAAAATCAAATTCTAAATAGAGGCTTATTAAATGTAAAGACAATACAGTAATTTTTACTTAAGATTTCCTGAAGTAAAAAACTACAGTATTACTCAGTAAAGCAAATGCAATATATTTCTTGATAAGTGAATTATTGCTACTTTTAGCTAAAATTTCCACTGGATTATTCAAGACTTTCCTAAATTACTAAAAAAAAAAAAAAGAAACATTTAATGTGAACCCCAATAACATTAAATGTTTCTGTGTTGTTTGTTCAATTATCCAACTATTATCAAATTACTGTTACTTGCTATTATACATACTTTGCTACCTTTGCTATTATACATAATGGAAGTAATGCATTACCTTTCATTATGCAATTTGATGTTTTCTAATCTACAAAATATTATATGTTAAAACACTGTTTGTGTGGGTTCAAAGATCTCATCAATTATTATTTAAATACCGATTGGCAACAAATATTTATTTAATATTTTTGAGGATCAACAAAAATTTTATAAGGATACTTAAAAGACAATTATTTTAAATTTTAAATACAGTTTTAAAATTATGTTTTCATATCATTGTTAAATTTTATTTTTATTATATGTATAAAATTGAGCTCATATAAATATTAATTAATATTTTGCTGATATTTTTCAAGCAATTATAATTTCAATGAATATTATCATTTTCACTGAAATATAAAAAAGACAATTTTTTCTGTTATTTTTTTTTAATTAATTTCTTCTAAATATCGCTAAAATATTTACCTATTATAATATATGAGTGATATGATTTAAATCGAACATAAAATTTTAAATTATAAATATTTAAAACATGTTTAAATGCACTAGAATACATGAAATTTTTGATAATCTGGAAAGAATCATTATCTCTCGAAAAACGACGTGTTTAAATTTTAAAAATCATATATTTTTTTAAACAATTCTGTTTTCTAATTATAATATTCACATAGTGAGCTTCAGTTTAGAGCATCAAACTATCATTCTTTCATATGCTAAATCGGGAATTTCATCAAACTATCATATGCTAAATCGGGAATTTCATTTTCCAATTTTTTAATTTCAACTTAATTATTTGTTTTATGTGTAAGTAATGCAAGTTTTTATCTGATTTTGAATTCTGATTTAAACTAATTTTTAATAATTTTTGGTCAGATATCATTAACGGATACTATCTTCTAACATTATTTTTAACAATTCTTTTTTCTTTTTTATTGTTCGAAAAGGTTAAAATTTAATCAATTTTACTAAATATGCTCTACATTTTAATTTAATATAAAATTTACAAATCAATTAATAAAATATTCTCAATATGGTTTACTTCACAAATTATTTTTGTTCATTAATTAATTAAATTAAAAGAAGTGTTCATGAATCCCAATTATTGAATAAATTAAAAAGGATATATATATATCCATGAATTTTAAAGAAACGCATTTTTAAATTCCAATTTTATTATAAAGCTCATACGAGTTAATAATGTCACTATGAATTAAAATATCATGTAGTCATCTCTAACATAAATGTATTTTGAATACAAAATAGGGTAAAACTATATTTAAGGGTGCTCCCTTGGCAAACTTTGTGAGTTTTATTTGGCTATCGATTTTACTGGCGATTTTTGTTGGCACAGAACAATCAATTGTTCTGTTGCAATCAGAATACGATTGGGTTTTGCCCAGCTTGGCGATCAACCGCGACCACAATTTGGCGAAAATCAAGTAGGCACCCTAAAATATAGGCTAACCCAAAATAGTTTTGAAATTAAGGATTCAAAGCAAATAACAATTTATTATTATAAGAACATTTATAATTACAAAGAGGATTTTTGACATTCGTACAAAATGTTTACTCGTTTCACGTCCAAATCAGACATAGTCATATGATCAGGAATGGGTGTACCATCCTTTCTCGTTATGGAATGAACTCTGAATTTGTTAATGAAGGAATCGCTCGCGTATAACATGATGGAATCATAATCAAAAGGAGTCAGCAGCCTATTTTCCTCTGGTTCCAATTTTCTGAAAGCATAACGCCACTCTGCAGAAATATAAAACAATTAACTATGTAAATTAACAAGAATAATAAATATATTAATTACAAATTAGTATATAACTATGCATCTGTGTGACAACTATGCAACTATTATTATGAAAATAAATGCATATATATTTGCATAAAATGTAAGCCTATAAATATATTTGCTATATATACTGTCAAATCGTGTTCTATGAAATGTAATAAAATATTGATATCGTCCAAACAAAAAATTATTTTTTATTGATGAATTATTAACTGGTGAAAATGTAGTTTCAATTTCAAAATGCCCATTATATATTACTTGTTGTTAATTAAAGTACATTGAAATTTGCTAAGTACAAAGTCCTTTTGAAGTATCTACAACCACTCATAGAATTCACTGCGGTTAATCTGCGCTTTAGGTCCCCTACTTCGCCAACTCACGAATTTGAAGCGTTTTCTCGCTTCAAATTCATGCTCAATAATTACTCGTTTGTTTTAGCCTTTTCATTGGTCGCTAATTAAATTTCACTTAAAATAGCAGTAGAATTTTCAGCATGGCATCGGTGTTTTTGAAAACGCTCCAAGGAGGGGACCTAAAGCGCATTTTCACCTTCACTGCATTTATAAAAAAGGAAAATTTATTCATCTGAATATCTTTCTCCACTATTTTCGCGAATGATTTATCATTTCTTACCTAAACTAAACTCTGTGGCACGACAGTCTATCGGAGGGCCAAGGCCTACAGTGTCCATAACTGTTAGCTTGGCCAAAGGATCAAAGTGCAAAGGATGTCCCAGGTAGGTGGTCAGCCTAACGCGAAACCCCCAATGCTTAGTTCCCAAGCATGCTTGGTACTCAGTTTTATTGACCCACTTAAGGGATGGAAAGCTGAGAATCGACCTTCCTAACCTGAGGATAGAATCTCGGAACTGTGTCTTATTAGCGCCAAATGTTATCACCATGCCACCGGAATTTCTCATTTCCTACCACCACATACTAAATGCATTGTGAACATTAGGGTTTTGCTAGAATATTCATTAATAAAAAGTATCCTGTAGTTCAACAAATAATTGTAGAATGATTTGTGTCAAAATGATTGTATATTGTATATACAAATCAATCAATATCAATATAATCAATAATAGATATATATATATATATATATATATATATATATATAGCTCATAATTTTATATCTTTTATTTATAGCTTACTTTCTGATATATTTTCCCAATGTATAGTAAGATAGTCATCTCTATCGGATCTCTCGTGCTCATGATATACACCAATTGCATGAAGGAGTTCATGGACAATTACACCAACCTTATAACATCCATTGCCCAGAGATAATTTCTGTTCTTTACCAATCCTTCCAACAAAAGAATTGCAACTGAAACAGAACGTATCGCATAGTTAATACTTTGTTTCGTGTATGTGTTCAGTTTTTGTGCCTAAAAATATTGCCAGGTATAATATATAGTTTAAGAAACAAAATATGTAATTTGAATTTAAATACAATGAAAAACTATCAAAGCTTTAATGAATAACTCCTCAATATAATTTTCTTAGATTATCATATAAAATATGATATTCTTAGATTGGAAAGAAATTTGAATGAGATAAAATCAATATACGTATCTATCATTATTAAAAAAATTATTATCAAAATTGTTATTTTTATCAATATAAAAATTATTTCAATAAAATAAATTTGACATTATTTACATCTTTCTTTATTGACTTACGATTATTATTATCTGTACTTACGTCAATTATCTTCCAAATTTTTAAACAAAGATATTAGCTTATTTGAGTTTAATAAGTACGGTTAAGGATAAACGATTAAAGATTAAAAACAATTATCAGTTTATTTATAACTCAGGAAAAGAATATATTTAATGCAATTAAATAATTTGAATGGAAACATAGTATTAGGAAAACTTACGATAACTTATAACTTAATAACTGCGTTAATTTTAGTATTTTATGTCCAGAAAAAGTATTTAAAGATCAAAAAAGCTATTTTAAATTAAATTTCTTATTTAATTAAAATTTAAAAGAAAAAGCTATAAATTAAAGTAATAATTAAAATTTTGTTTAAATGGGTTTTACTATTTGGGTGATTTAATCATAAATTAAACATTTAAAATTCATAATAAGAAAGGAAATAATTGATTAATTAGTAATATGTAAATACGCAATCATTGGAAATGTAAAATAAAGTTTAAATGTTATAAAATGAAAGGAGATATAAGGAAGAAATAATGCATGAATGAATGAATGAATTATTAAGAAATAATCATAAATGTTAATGTATGAAGTTAACACAATTATGAAGTTGAAATATGTAAACAAAAACTCTGCCTACCCTATTTCCTTAACAATATTTAAATAAGCAGGTTCATGAGTCCTTGGAATGAAACGAATGCAAGTCTTTTCTTCAATTGATTCCATAGCTTTCCTGACTTCAGTTATGTTGGGGGCTGATGTTATATCAATAAAAAAAAGTAAGAACACATTTATAGTAATTAAGCATTTTTCAAAGCCTTGA
>JAPDSC010057194.1:0-11225 GCA_026290005.1 Latrodectus geometricus
AACACGTACACATGAATTGTACATCAAACCATTATTTATATACATCCCTACTTTCCCCAAATTGAACATAAATACACATCAACATAATACACATAACTTTATCTTAAATTATTTCACCATGGAAAATGTTTTAAAAACTATTAAGAAATAGATATAGTATTTTCTTAAATGATGTTCTTATAAAATATAGAAAGCAAATAATGTGAAAAAAATTTAAACGATGTTAAAATGTTTATGCGTGAAGTAAAATTTATTATTTCTAACAGTTACTAGCTTTTTATATTTTTATTTGATTGTTGTCGTCAAAAATATCTTTTCGGCAAGATTTGAACCGGCGAAATGTGGAATAATAACTCGATAGTAGTTTGTCAGAATAAAATTACAGAAATTTTTTTATTATTTCTCATTCTGACTGAATTAAAATAAATAATAAACAGCATTAAAGTTATAAATTTTAAGCGATTTTACACATTTTATGTCCATATTTTTTCTTGAAAATGCTGCATAATTTATTGAACTTTAACAAGATAAACCAATTAAAACGAATAAAACTGACAGTTAGAGATTTCATTAATAAGAGGTGACAAGATAGAATAAGGTTGCTTCATGGTCTTTTCAAAACAAATATTAACTTTTGGTTGTACCAGTTAATAACATTGCATAATAAATGCACGATTAAACATTGTTTTTAAAAGCAATGTTCAATCGTGCTTTTCAAATTATTGGTACGATTTTTGCGTTTTCAGTCAAGAGAATTATGGAAGATTCGAAAAATTAAGTCTCACAACTTTTCTTTTTTTCAATATAATTCTTTCTACTTTTTATTACTTAACATTTATTCAATATTTTGTGAAAAAGTTTTCTTTTTTAAAAAGGAACATGCATAACAAACCCAAACAATATAACAAAATTTTCTTAAAGAATATGACATTCAAATTTAGAATAGTTTTATATTTTAACTTCATTCATAATAATTGACATTGGATGTCACATGGCCATTTGAAATCTTGAATTTATCTGGCATTTTTATTATAGTTTATCTGTGATTTTACAAAAATGAATTTATTTTCATAGAGAACTTTTGATGAACATTATGATGTAGCTGATGATACATGCATAACTAAGTGTTTAGACTTAGGAATACGATTATGAATTCTAAAACATAATTAACATTTTCGCATAAGATTATTTACGCACTTTAATTCTATGCCTCTATTTAAATTTGTTCATAAGGCCAACTCTGAAGAATAATTTAGATATAAAATTCAAAAGTTTAGAAACAATAATTTGTTAAATTAAAAGCAAAAAATAGTATTTTAGAATGCGAAGCATTTTAAATTTTGGGAATAAAGAAAATCAATGAAAAAATTCAATATCAACTAAAATCAAAATAAAAGTTTAATTTAATATATTCCTATTTTATTTTTTCAATAACTTATAGAATGTGATAATTTTTAGTTACTAATTTATATTTATATGAAGGTTGTATATACTAAAATCAATGAAATATTAGCATGAAAAATATTTTTAAATCGCTATCTGAAACAGATTAATCAGACAAGTCATTTTATTTATAAAATATTTTCTATATAAGTATCATCACAGAGCAAAATTTATTCTAGATGATTTAATAAATGAGTTAAAAATTATATTTTTAATATCATGAAGAAATTAGAATAAGAAAAATATACTTTTTCCCCTCTTTAATCCGAAGTCAATGAAGGAATTTTGAATGGGAAAAAATTATTAGGATCATAAAGTAGTTGAGATTTTGATAATGTTTGAATTGGTGATAAGTCACAATATTTGTTCTTTCTCTGTAAATGTAAAATTTCAATTTTGTTGGCTTTAATATAACCGATTATAAGCAACTGTTATTTTTCAATTATTTCCATCCAAAAAAGTATACAGTGCTGCCATCTGTTATCTACTGGCAAAAACTGAAGTAAGAAATGTGAAATTTGAGAAACACTCAATAACAAAAAATTGCCGGTCACTCTATCATATTTTTATTTTATTTATTTTTGTAAAGGTAAAGGAATTTTTGAAAATATCAATGCAAATTTTAATTGTGCACATGTGCACGTCATTAAAACTCGAAAGCCGTTCATGTGCACATTATCTAGCTTTTCTGTAGATTAACTGATTTGCTTAATCAGTTAATCTACTCGTACTCGTTTGAGTTTTACGGATTTTTTTTTTTTTTTATCTAGGTAATGAATACATTAACGGCTTCCTTGTCACTAAAATTCAAAAGTAGATTCTATCGACAAATTTATTGATTGTATTAATTTGATTCTAAAAATATTGAGATAAATGAATAACATTTCCTAATAATTGTTTATTAACTCCATTAAAAGGAATATTTTAAAGACAGACGAGAAAACAATACGCAAATTACTTAGTAATTAGAAAAGGAAATAATTTCTGGAATTTTAACGGATCACACAAGTTAACTTGTCCATTACTTAGATGAGCTACAGAATAACTGATATGTATACTTTAAAGCTAAAATATATATCAACGGGTAGTACAGAATGCGTGAATCTTTCATTTATGCTCGAAATAAGTAGAATTATCGCTATGAAATGCTTAATGAAAAATCATGAATTGCGTGACGAAAAATGATTTGTTTGCATTTTCCATTTAAAAGTCCTTTTTCGAATAGGCTTAAAAGTGCTTGAGCAAAATTGACAGATGAAATTTATGACAAATTATTAGGAATGTCACATGCATAATTTAATTTTATAAAAAAGAACATTTTGAGAATATTAATTTAAGTAACATTTTAAGTTATAAATCATGTTTTAAAACATTTAAATTTTTAAATTGCAAAATGCATGATGATTTTTGTCTTATAGATTATAACTGCGGCAGTAAGGAAACTCTTAAATGTAAAAAAGACCGAATACTTTAGGAATATTTCCCTCCAACGCAGAGAACCATGGGCTTTATTTCTAGAAATGCACAGTAAGACTGGCAAGAAAGTGGAAAAAATAAAATATGTAGATTTTTTAAGAAGGAACGACATGAAGCATACAGACATATAACTGAACATATTATTCCCTTAGTAACTTTTGGTCAGAAAATTTAATATTTATAAATTATGTGAAAAAGTAAATTAAAATTTTCTTATTCATGGTTATTTTGTGTGAAAATTTGATATGCTTTCTGCATCATTTTCAATAAGAATGTTACTCATTCCAAGCCAAATGTCGTAACGCAAAATATTTGGCTTGCATAAAGATTTTGTTTGAACACTGCAATTAGAAAATAACGATGTGTCTCAGTTTGTTCCACGCCCGTTCTAAATATGTATATTCTCATTAAAATTTTGGATGGTTTTTGATAAGACAATTTCAAAGCACATAATTTTCCTGATAACAAAATAGATATTAGAAAAAGTAATTCATACATTATAAGATAACTCAATAAATAAAGGAATACTTTAAAATTATTCATGTCTTATCACTCAAAAATGAAGCAAATATGTGAAATAAAAATCATCAAACGTAGTTGACTTTAACTGAAAATTTAATTGAAATTCTGCATTATTTTATATATATATATATATATACACACTGTATTTTGATAAAAAAGAAAATTACTGATTCCTGTCCAAATGTTGACGAACGATTTGTGAAACTTACATAGGGGCTTAGGTGAATGCCTCAGGCTGTTCTACCAAAACAATGACGAAAATGTTTGTTACTGCAGTTTTATGAAATGTTTTTAATTGAAGATCATATACAAGATTTCATACTTTTATATACCAGACCAATTAGATATCGGTTTACATTATGCAAAAAAAGTTCTTTATCGAGACGCAATGAGAACATCACAACTTTCACATCCTTTCGATTTGACTTTAAATTGGGGGAATTTTTTAGGAAGTTTTACCAAGAAACATACTTGGAATGCTTGAGAATATTAAAAATATTTTACATTTTATTTTGGCAACCCCTAAGGTATGAAATACAGTTTTAAATCTCATTTTCATTTGAGTTCGTGCGAGAATTCCAATGGATCTTTCAAGAATATTCTGTGGTTTATTTTAACACTTAATTTCTAAGTTATATTGTTCTTCATTGTTACTTTAATTAAAATTGGAATTTGTATCTCTTTTGTACAGAATGGCAATCTTAATGATTTTTCATATTCTTTTTTTATCATAGAATTTTGTATTATAATAAATTTTGCTTACACATTGCAATACACCCTTTTATCCATTTATCTATTATAAATTTATTTAATTGTTCAAAATTTGCATTTCCATTTTCTCTTATTCATTAGAAAAATATTATCCTATTCCTATTTTTAATTATAAATAATCATATTTTAATTTTATTTCGTATTTTTGTCATTTAAATATTCTGCGAAAGTTGTATTTACATATACTAATTTTCATGTGAGGATTGAATCAATTTTTTGTGGCAGGCATTTAAGTTCTATATTTTTTAATATATATCAACATCAATTTAATTATTTAAGTTTTTACAGTATATTTTTGTAAAGAAAATTATTGCCCACGATTGCGTAAACTTGGCGACATTTTTTGGTTGTCCTAGAGAAGTTACGCCCAAAGAATTTCTGCATTTACTACAGCTACGGCTTTTTGCATACAAGCTAGTTTTTTTTTTTTTTAACTTAAAATTTTACTTCGAGAAAAAATTTAGTTCCAATTATTCATCTAGTAAAAAAACAGTAGCTTGCATTCAAATTATGCTGAAAAAAAATTTTAATATATTAGTTGTAATCATAGTTTTGTTTCCTTATTGATCTAAGGTCACTTTTTTACAAATAAAAGCTAATTTGATCGATATTTGTAATTTAAAGTTATTTACGATATTTAACAAGTACTCAAATATAGTAATACCTATTATTTGAGTACATATGGATTCAAATATTACTAAAGGCAGAGCCGCCAAACACTTAATTAACCGAACCAAATGAACATTTTATATGAACTACTATAATAAAGTACTATTATTGTTCTAGATCTATCAAGTAATTAGGAAGAGACGAAGTTTTAATTTGAGTGCAAATGAGTCTTACATGTCGATTTCAGTACAATATCAGAGCATATAGTGGTGCTGCTAGTTACGAATTCATTTAATTAATAATTTTCATAAATAAGGCTAACGATATTATATTTTGGGAAAAAATTCTTTTTAAATTAATAAAAATCTCTTAAATAAATTAAAAAAAAAATTAGTAAAAGTTCTTGTGCATACTCTTCTATACTCCACAAATGTAAATACCATTAAAAAGCATGTAAATATTTTATAGTATATGATAGATATATAATTTAGCACGCTATAATAGAGCATTTATTAATGTTTAACAAATAATATGTACATAAATAATAAACAACTAAACTCATAAAATAAATATTTAATAATCATAAATTACAAAATTGATAAATAACATAAATAAATAAATATATACAACATTATAACAAATTAATAAATATGAAGTTCCCAAATTGTATTTTAAACCATATATATTTAATAACAAAATATTTATTTACATAAGATGATTATTAATTGTTAGTACAAGACAGTAATTAAAATAGAAAATTTTCAGCTGAAATAGTTACAACATTATTTTTATTATAAATTATTTCATTTTCAGTTGAAATTTGTACTTTTTTAATAATCATTTAGAAAATACAAACAAGAAATTGCATACATTAGCTCAAAATTTATGAAAAACATTTCCTTTTTAATTCTTATACACTTAACTAAACAGTGTATTCTAAGTTTTGAGGTAATATAAATCAAAACATAGTCCGCATCATCACATGTATTTAAAAAAATTAAGTTTATCAAAAAGTAGAAGAATAAAGCATCATCAGAGAGGGGGAAAAAAAAGATCCTTTTTATGAGGTATTGCAAAAAATTAAATTTATATTTAATTTACTTAGATATACCATAGTATATTGAGCTTACTTTAGATTTGATTATAAAGTTATATTACACGCTATTTATTTTGTAAAAGTAAAATATTACAAAAATTATTTAAGAATAGGGACATTTCATCCCAATTAAATAATTTTTGTATAAGTGACATAAATAAATTTTAATAAAAATATTTTTAAAATTGTTATAAAACTTTCACAAGCCATTTCTTTTAAATATTTAAACATACATTAACCAGCAATACATATAATTAAGATAAATACATTTTAATATGAAATATATTTATATTAAAATATTTTTATTTTATAAAATATTTAGTGAATCATATAGTAGTGAATCATTATAGTCAATAAAGTAAATTATTTTTAAAAATAATATAAAACTTCATTTCAAAATAATTTACTATTGTGTGCACCAAAAATAAATGCAAGAGTTTCTGTGCAAACAATACAATTACTTTTATAATACATAATGTCCAATTTTAAATTATATAATGTCTATAAGTATTAATTAGTAAAATGTTAACAAATGTGAGTTTCAAATAAAATTTCTATAATTTCATAAAGTGCAATTAATTGATTTAAACAAAGTATCTTAATAGTAATCAAAATAAATTATTTAACTATTAATCATTAAAAAAGCAATTTGAAAAAAAAATTGTTTTTCAAACTTGATCTTCAAATGAGCCTGCTTGAATTATTGTTATAAAAATATTCCTTTACTAACGCAAATTTGAATGAGCTTTATAATGTTCTGAAAATTATATTTTGAACATCCTCACAGAAAATTATGTGAAAATCATTCAAAAAGTAGTTTGTAAATAGCTGCATAAACTTTTATCTAATATTTATGTATACACTCGTCTTTCTGATAAATATGAATCATATTATGTTATGAGATAAATTTTTAGTTATTATTATCAAAATTTGAGAAATACCATGGAAACTTTTTAATGCTTATTGTTTTTTTGACATTTAATTTTGAAAAAAAAAAATCACAATTGTTGATTTTGAAAAAAATTCTAGTCATTTGCTGAGTATAGTGAGCATTATTTAAAAAAAATGCACATAATTTTTTTGTCCAAAAGTTAAACTTCTTTTAATTTCAACATTAAAAATGTCTGCTTAGTGATAAAAGCTAATTATAAGATAAATTATTAAATTAATTATATTTTTAAAAAAAAGCAGTAAATTTCAAAAACATTTTTTAAAATCATTCAATTTAGAATCAAAAAGAATTAAACAGCATAAATACAAAATCAGTTTTTCTTATGATTTTCAGATTTTATCACTTCAGACAAAATATAGTTTAAATTTAATGAAAACGATGAGATAAGTAAGAGATTAAATCTTTAGAAACATTTTAGTTACATTATGGAAATTACTAAGTTACATTACTAAATTATTACAATATATAATTAGAATTTTAAAAATTTTTCATGAAAATAATGAAATTTTGATGGAATAGCTTTTTATTACAGCATAGAAAATCAAACTTGTTATATGTTATAATATCATTTTATACTTATGCAAAAAAAAGTATGATTGATTTACAAATCCTACATTCAAGCTAATTTACTAATCTGATAAAAAGCTCATGTTTACTTCTAAATAAAATATACTGATGCTGAATATTTTTAGTTAAATCGATACAAATATGAAAAGTCCTTTTCTTTTAAAAATATCTATTTTTAAATTCAAAGTTTCGATTATATATTTCCCACAAACAACCTATTAAAATTAATTTAAACATAATTTCTTAAATTAAATAATATAACCTAAGAGAAAGATAATTTTGACATTACATTTAAATTTATAAACCATAAATAATACTGATAAATAATAACTTTTGTAAATGCAACTGTTCTTGAAAAGTAAAGTTTAACAGAACCAAACATAGAGTGACATGATTTACTTTTTTCATCATATAAAGTTCTTATGCAACATTTTGACATGGCTATGAAAGAGCCTGCAGCACCCTTGACACCTAAAATATAAATATTTTTTTCACAAATAGTATCATTAGCAACAAACACTATCATTTAATACTAACTAGTTAGCATTTAAATCATTTAACTTACCAAGAGAACCTTCAATGCCCCTTAATAAGTCATTAGTTTTAAAGACAAGAAGCATTTCTCGAGGTACTTTGCTGAGGACTGTTGTTATTTCTGGTAGATAAGTAGCCGCATTATTTCTAATTTCTTGTTTCTGTGAAAAGTATTTTTTTTATTTTGAAAACTTCCCTAAACATGGTTATTTGGTATACAAAAATTTATAATAATAGAAATTAAATTACTAAACTATTTCATGTTTAATTGCTCTTCATTGTTCTACAAATACACAAACAATTGAACATACCAATCATAGACATAATTAAAAAGTTATTAGTAAACAATTACTACAAAACATTGTTTTTTAAAAAGAAAAAAAAAAAGAAAAAAAAAAAATCCAAAAATTATATTATTAAGGTTATGAAATAATTTAGCGGGGTTATGTTACTGGTTGAGTTGGGTTAATTATTAACATATTATGATCAAAGAGCTAAAGGTACTTGTATAACGTGCGTTTAAATTTTGCAGCAGGTAACATATTAAGCAACTGGCTCTCAGGTTTGTCAGATTTAATATAAGTTCCAACGATTGCGATTTAGAGAATAAATATATATAAGTCAGAAAATTGGTCAAAAAGAGCACAGTTTTAATATAAGTGGATCAGAGAAGATACAAAGTTACTAGTATAAATCTTAAGTAAGTTGGACAGAGTGTAACTGGAAGAACATGATCTCAGTGACACACTTTAATTTCACAGCATATACATGTGAAGACATGAAATCAACCTATTAAATAGCATTTGTTATTTAGCAGTATTCTTTGCAATTCTTCGTTTTATTTAATTTTTATGAAAGACCATTTAGAACAAGTGTAACTTTGTAAAAATTTCGATTTTATAGATCTCCTTTAAAATTCATTATAAGCGTATTTACTTGATTTAAAATCAAGTGATTAGAAAGGTAATTTAATAATGCATAGCAGACGAAGAATCCAGCACCATAAACAAGAGTATTGCACTATACCCCATCACAAAAAATCATATTTTTAAAGTGATTTATAGTTGAAGCGAAATTCAACAAATGCTTTAATGAAGTAACAGAAAAAATCCAACTAAAAATTTTATTAAGCTTCCAAGGCAATAAGAGTTTCATTGCATTGAGTAGCAAAAAGTGAATTGAACTCCAGTAACTACTACAGAATTATTATATATCTCAATTTGACATAAATTATTAAGTACCTTACTTTTGTCTAATTTTGTAGTTGCTCTTGTGATGTGCTGTTATTGAGAATAGGGAAATAATTTTTAGAGAAAGCTAAAATGTTTCATTCCTTGAATAGTTAATTATTCATTTATTATATTTTTTGTAAAATTGCTTTTAAAAATGTCAAAACATTTGAGTTTTTGCATATTTAGGAGAAATATTTAATTTTGAAATATAAATGCAAGGCAACGAAATTCACTTAAAAAATAAAATTAAGAATTAAAGGAAATCAAAATTAAGAAGCAAATGAAATGGATGGAGGCTTTGGATTGACTTATCAGAAGATTTAGTCAAATTAAAATTTATTAAATAATTTTTTGAGAGATTGTATAGTTATAAACCCAAAATTGAAGCTTTGAATAAAATAAATTACTGATTCAAAGTAATACAAAAATTCATACTACAAGCAATGTATGCAAATATAACTAAAGCAATTAATTAATAATCCTACAATCAAAAAAGCTTAATCTTATTTATTTTATAAACTAATGTGTGTTACAATATAAAATTTATTTATTCAAAAACTAAATTCATAACATTACAAACCTCTTCTAAAGTTGATTTAGTTGTTTCGATTCCTTTTGTAACAGCAGTCCACGATCGTGCAGTAAGCATACAGGCTAATAACCCATATAAGTCTCCAACTCCTAATTTTCTTCCCCAATATTCAACACCTTTCACATCTGCATTCATCAGGGCCAGCCACATATTGCTATATTGAAACCTAAATTCATCAGTTAAATTCTGAAATAACAAATATAATAAATTATTATAATTTTATAAAATTCATCATTAAATGAATCAGTTATTACTTTCCTAATATTGATAATAAATCAATTTTATATAATACAAAATTAATTAATTAATAATTTTATCATAAGCTAGAGAAAATATAAAGAATAAGTCCTTCCTTTTTATAACTTTACTAAATTATAAAGAAAGTAATCTTTACTTCATTAAACTCTTATTGCTTGCAGAACAATTTACTAGAACTTGCATTTTTTAAAATTTAATCGTTTTAATCCTGAACTTTGGCAAATAACTAATAGTAATTTTCATAGAAATTCTGTTTTATTATTAAAAGAAATTTAACAAAAATTACATTAGATTTAAAGTATATTATAAGGGCAGCATAGAGAACACTTAATGATAAGCTACAGGTAAAATAAATTGTTCTCATAATGAATTTTTAGTAATATACATGTGAGAAAGTAAGTATTTCAATTATAAGTGAATTAAAAAATTCAAATATAATTGTATCAATTTGATTGAATTTCAGAACAAAAGAGATTAAAAACAAAGTTAAGTAAATTAAATGTATACAATGAATTTATATGAAGCTATTTGTAATTGAAAAAAATCAGTTTCTTTATAAGAATGAACAACATAATTGAAATGTACTCACAAAGTTATATAAGAACTTTTAGATACATTAATAACAATGAGACATTTATAAACAAGAAATATAAATCTCTCAAAATATAAATGTTTTGAAAAACATTTTGGTCAAATATTACAAAGGTTATTGAATTGCACACATCTTCGATCTCTTATGATAATTTTATCAATATTTGATTGATTTTCAAAATTTTATATTTTAATTTATAATGACAATTTAATTTGAAAAGAACAAATTTTAGAAAACATGAAATTGGATATATTTTCATGCTACTACAATTTTTGCATAAAACTTTTAACATATACAATATATGTATACAATTAATTAGGAAAACTTTATTTTAAACAATATAAAAAGATTTATTAACATAAATATAAGCAAAATATAAAACTACAAGAATAAAATTTTTTGTATTCAGAATTTTCAAAAAAAAAAAAAAAAAAAAAAAAAAAAAAAAAGTACATTATTTTGTTATAGAATTGAAGAAAATATTTCTTATTCAACAATTATTTCATTAATAAAAATGAAAAAAATATTAATATAAATCAATTTTTTTCTTTTTTAAGTAATTTTTTTGTCTAAATTATAGA
>JAPDSC010057205.1:15930-32085 GCA_026290005.1 Latrodectus geometricus
TATATATATATATATATATATATATATATACAAATTATATTGATAGTTAATGAACTAATGATTTAGACTTTGTTTGATGCTCGAAAAAATCCTTTTATTTTTTAAAAAATGTTTACTTTTTCAATCCTTCATACTCTAACATTTAAAAAAATGTAAGATGTAATATTATTTTCAAATTTCTTTCAAAATTATTGCCTGAAAATCATCTTCGAAATACATTTGTTTTCCTAAATTGGATTATAAAAACTGTGTCAAAATGTAATATTTTTATAAATAAAAAATAATATAAAATATAAAAAATTAATCTCGCAAATAAAGAAAATGAGTATTTTTTGAATGTGTAAATGCATTTTGAGGACATTTCAAAACTTGAAAAAGTGTGAGAAAGTTGTTTTTAAAATAGTTAACGAAAACATATCCAGTGTTTTATGCCTCTTTATAAACAACGAGACAAAATTAGAAATTTATACGATATTTACACTTTCGCTTTGGCTTCTACGATTTTGTTAAAAATGTTTGACTTATTTTCAAATTTATTGCTCTTTTTATTAAAAATAATAGTTTAGTGGTTAAATTAAAATTTTTATTATAACCAAACAACAATAAATATTTGTGCCAACATATCTATGTTCTGAATTATTTTTGTTTATAACTTATTCGATACTTTGAATTTTTTGACAAATCAAATAGTTATTACATTTCTAAGTAGCAGAATATATCTAATTCTAATTTTTTTAAAAAAACTGTGTGTGAGTTCTAAATAATAAAAAAAATCTAAATATATCATAATGTTGATGCATTAGGTATATTGAAGTAGTCTTCAATTAAAGAAAGATTGAATTAAATTATAAAAAAAGCAAACAATGAAACTTAAGAAAATAATTAATTTTTAAATACACAGATTTTGAAAATTTTTGACTTATTGGTTTGATTAGGTTTGCACATAAAATATATATTTTTCTATGGTTATTCTCTGTGGCTGAACAATAAATGAACAGAATGTGTAAATAAAAATGTTAAATTGCTAAAAAAATTTATTAGGATAATTTTAACTCATTAAAATATTTAAGAAAGCAAGTAAAAATATATAAGATGATAATTTGGTTGTAGGAACTTCTCGTCACACTTTCTCTCTTAGAGGAAAATTTATGTTGTGGTTACAAAGCCATAACTTTTATGACTTTGTAATTATTTCTTAGAAAATTTCTTTGAAGAATTTTTAATATCATTTTGATAGTTTTTTATATTCTTTTTTAGTTTTCATATTTATTTTCTGAAGTTAATATTAATTTTCAGTATTTTGAATCCCTTTACCAGTATTCCTGCTGCTTTTCATACTAATTTCTCTCACACACTAATAATTCTCATTAAATGACGATAGATGAATTTATCGTAAAATATAAACATCATTATTAATTATTTCTACTTTAATTTTAATAACATAGAATACAATTTTCAAATTCAGTGTGATCTATTTCAATTAACAAATATTTCATTTTTATACTTTTATATAAAATCTTTTTTCATTTTTTTTTCAGAGTTTTTTCAACTATTAAAGAAAAATTATTTCTAGTTTTTAATAACAATAATTTTCACAAGCACTGCAATGTTATGCTTGTTGCATTTTTTTTTTATTTTTTAACTAAAATTTAGATTTTTTAAGTCAAAAGACAACATGCATTTGTATTTTTTTACGAACACATGTTGTCTTTAATTTTTTTTATAATTTACTAAGGATTTGATTTCATTTCAAATTTGGATTTCGAACAATTCTTAACAGCAGAAATAATGCAACGATTATGATGTTTTTCAGTATTATTAACAAACATAAAAATACGAAGAATAATTTTGCTTTTATTTCATATATTCTATGAAAAATGTCGGCTTGTTTTCAAAGTCTTCTGAAATTTTTACATATTACATTCATAAGCCATAAATAAAAACCTTTTTAGCCAAAAATCTTAGTAAATCTTTAGTAATGAAAAACATTATTTATTCCATTAAAACTTACAACAATCAGAAATGAAAAAGTGCAATGCATTGGAATTTAAAAGATTCACAAAGGATAACTCATTACTTTTAGGCCTCAAAATTGATTTCCTTTCATAAATATGAGGCAAAATTCGAATTTCTTAAATGATGATACTTTACATATATACTTTACATTCTTTTCAAAATTAGAATAATTTTTAAATCTAGAAGGATTCTTGATTAAATTATAAAAAAAAGATTTTATTTGCATACTTTATTACAACTAACTTATTATCTTCACGAAGAAAATAATGTCTTCCGTTAGTTCTCACACAGCAAAAAAATACAAGCAAACCTATTTGGGGAGCTCTATATTTTAATCGAAAGCAAACAACTCCCATTTATTTTATTTTCCCGTTTTTCATCTTGTCAAAATATTCTACATACTTTTCAATTTGTAATGGTTAGCGAATAGGATTCAATAAGTGAAAATCGTTACAATATTTTGATATAAAAATTAAATATGGAAAAATGAGAAATTGAATAAATTTTTACAGAAAAATGTTTATTTTATTAATATAAATTATTTGACTTTATTTAATTTTTTTATAGAAAGAACAACTATCTCTGAAAAAGATTTTTGAAAATCAGATTTTATATTTATATTATATTTTTATAATTATATTTTTATAATTCATACAAATGTATTCTTACCATTTTGTAATGAGTAAATGTTCTAATAATGAAATGTAAACTGTAAATATATCGGAAAAGTAAATAAATGTTCTAATAATTTTAAACTGATCTTCTTTTTTGGATACAATATTTTTATCAGAACGGATTATCATATATTTTAATATCTAATATAAATTTTTATATTTATAGTGCCTTTGCAATGTTAGTAACTTGAGTTTTCTTACTAAAGCACAGACCTTTCTGATTCTGATTCTTAGATTGATACTATCTTTTTACTAATGACATATTCACGATTAATAATGAATATTAAAATAAAACATATAACTACTTAATACAGTCAAAAGCTATTTTGTAAAATATGTAGTTATCAATTTCCTTTAAGCTTCCAAACAAGTTTTCTTATGTAATTTTCTTGAATTCAGAAGTATGCATACTACCAGAAACTTGAATACTTACAACAACTATCAGAAGCTAGAAAACAAGAATTTTATAATATTTAGACTTATGGCAGAAAAATTCTAATTTAGGAACTTGTTAACTTATAATCCATCAGAAAATTCACAAAGGATAATGATTTCATATTTAATTTTTCATTTTCACACGCAGAACATCTTAAAACTTTTTCTTTTATCTACATGAGCCAAATGGAACGTTTTCTTAACATATCAAAAATAGATTGAAGTAAAACACATTTTCAGTATTTCACTTGTTACTCACAGCCTAAAAAATTTCTTTGTCAGAATTTTTAGGGCGATATTCTCGATCTCAAATTGAAAAGTATTTTGAAAGTTCTGCTTTATTTTTGTACCGTTTTGTCTTTGTATTCCATAACATTATCAACAATTAATAACAGATAACTTTGTTGCTACTATGTCTTCAAGGGGGATTATAGTGAATCCTATTCATGGTTTCACCAATGGAATATACCAATGGAATATACAGTTTTATTTTTCCATTCTATTCCATAAATTTTAAACATGGAAATTGATTATTTGATTTATAATTAATTTTGGAGGACAGTTGTCAAATTAATATTCTCCGCAGACGAGATATAATCTATATAAAAGTTTTCCAATACAACTGCAGAGGTAATTAAAAAATTAGATTATTCATGTGAGCTAATGGGTTTAAAAACATTTGTTGCCGAATAAAACATAAATTGAATGCCTAATGTTTAATAACACAGTGTGCAATTTATAAAAGCTCAATTTTTATTTTTTTTAAGCTTTTTAAAGCAATATTTCGTAATAATTAAAGTCTGAAGTAAAAGCTATCCAATATATTTCTGAAAATGTAAAAAGACAAATTTTAAAAGAGCAATAAAATATTCATGATTTTTTTTTCTAAGTCATTAATAATTGTGCATCACAACCACTCCTTTTAATTTTTTTTTTACTTTGCAACTTTAATATATAGGAAATATTTTCAGTTCTCCAAATTCATGAAAAATCACTCCTAAATTATTCGCTTATATTAAACCACAGTAGCATTCTCATTTTAAAAATTTTCCTTTAAAGCACTATTAATGAAGTTTCCAAGTATAGTATTTAATGAAATTAAAGGTCCATTAATGAATATAGGACTCTTTTTGAAAAGAAACTAGAACAAATTCTACAACAATTAAATCAATCTTTCCAGATAACTTTCAACTAAAATTGTCTTCAGAAATACTAAATTTATCATTATTTGAAAGCTAAATCGATATAACGATGAATATTAAATCAATATAACATTTTTTTATAATATTTAACATAACATTTATAATTTTAGATGTGATTAAACGCTCAATGCGAGTAAAAACTGTAAGATTTTTGTTTGAAATGAAAAAATTCTCTTGTATCCTTAGTATTATTAGAATTTATACTTAAACATGTGGTACTAAGACATTTATATTTTCTTTACAGAAACCAATACATTGAAAATGATGTTGATATAATCAGAATTTGTGATTGATGTAAATCCTGGCTTTTAGGAACATTTCATAACAATCTTAAGTATCATCAATCATGACTGCTTGAATAATTCTTTTTCTCAAATATAGCTTGGAAATAGAAATTCTGAAGTTTTAAGCAACTTTCTAAGCGCCATTTTGAATTTTTCAAAATTCAAAGTTTCCTTCTTTTTTATTTTTAAAATCCCTCACATACGACATAATTATTTTATGTTACTTTTATCCTGCAATAATGAAAAAACTTTCCACATTATTTATATGATTAATATGAAAAATATTAATTTAATAAATGTTGACTATATTTAAAAAATTTATAAATCAAAAGTGCTTTTTCTCCTTTTATTTATTCGCGGCTAATTTTACAAATTTTTACAATTAATCAAATGATGGTCTTTTGCAATAAAACACAACTTGTAGAGTTTCCATTTAGAAATTGATCCACTTCCAGATCATTAACATCATTACGTAATTATTTTCATAAGAATTATGAGTAATATTATCTATTTAAAAGCACTATCTATCAAGAGGCTCCAAAAGTTAATTAGGAAAGTCATTATTTGTTAATTCATATTGCTTGAAAGTTCAGTGATCAAATTATAACAAATTCATTAATTAAATACCAGAAATAATACTACTTTCAGACATTAAACGTTACACTTGTATTTTTGATAAAAAAAATTTTTTTTTTAATTTCTTAACAAATTATTGCTAATATATCTAATGATTTTAAATGCTTTTAACACATTAATATCGACTACCTGTTTTTATTTATCTACATTCTAATAATTTCTATTTTTTCTCATTACTGTTAGGATTTACTATTATCAAACATTAGAATTTTGAAATTTAAAAGAATCATCCTGTTTTCCCGAAAATATTGGAAATGAACTTTCCGGTGAAATAATTTTCCACTAATGCTAGCATCATTTATATTATATATTAAATTAAAAATTTTATTTAAAATTACCTTTCAATTTTTTCTTCGAACTTCTAGTAGTCCTCCTTAATGCCAAAGGAAATTTTTTGTTCAAGAAAAACCTCGTCTTTAAAAATAAGTAAATGCCGAATATTAACTACTTGAATTTTGATTACAGCTTGTGACATAACAAATTTTGCATACTTCTATAAACATTTTCTTCTATTATATATTTTAAAAGACTTAGAAAAGTCTAAAAATTATAATAATGAATGAAAAATGTCAATTTTTCAAAAATTAATTAAGCTCTTAAATTTTTTCAATCTATTCTTCCTGCGGTTTTAAAATGCTGATTATCGATATTTGATAAAATAATTTAAAGCAAATATTTTGCCGTTTTAGTTAAGTCATTTTGTGAATTCTTGCTAACAACTCATAAACTATTTGTTTTTTAACCTTTTATCTTTCATATAAAAAAAATTCAAGGAGATATTGTAACGCTGACTACGGTTACAGCTGTTAAGTCACAGTTAAGCTACAAAGCATGCAAATCTTTGCAGCTTCTATAACTGTAATCAGAGAATTTGAGTTCAAAGAGAGCCTCATTTTATTTTCTATATTTTATAAGATGCGCAATATAGATTCATGAATTCAAAATTTTTCTTTTATTTTTAAAAAATTATAAGCATGAAAATTGTGAAAGAAACAGATTTATTTAAAAAAAAAACTTGGATATTTTGATTCTAACACAAGTTTTCAAAATACAGCTACAAAGAAGCTGCATGCAGTTCTTATGATGACTAATTTTTCTTTCAATTTATAATAACTCTGAATCCCCAATTTTTCAGTGAATATGGCTCCAGAAATAGAAAATCTTTAATATCTCAAGTAAATATGTAAATGTAGATTTTAAAACAGTGTTGACTTTTGTTATTCCTTTAACTTTTTTCTACTTTGATGTTAATTAAAAGAATGTTATGAAAAATGTTCTCCAAAATATGTTGTCCTCAGGATTGTAAGCAAACAACTGAAATTTTACTTTACAAAAATTGGAATAAATCTTGTTTTTTTTTATTTTATTTTTTTTTTAATTTCATTATAAGCTCAAATATTTTATCACATTTGTTAGAAACATTATGATTAATTTCCTAATTCTAAATTCTTTTATGAGAGTTAATGTTAAGATAAGATTTACAGTACACAGATATCAGGCATTTAATCTGTTTTTCAATTCATCCAAAAAGTTTTCGAAATATTGATGTTTTGTGGTATTTGCTTAAGTTAAATTCACATTCTGTACAGTATTCGCTTTCCATATACTTAAAGAAAAGCAACATTTGTATGTTCCCACTGTTTATCAATAACAACAAAGTTTTTCATCAAAAAAGAGTAATTGCATTTAAATGAAAAATTGTATCAAAAACTTTTCATTTATTTTACATTTTTGTCTAAACTTTTACGAACAAAATTCTTATATATATCAAATAGTTTTTAACATTTTAGCATAGAAAGAATTTCCGAACAGCGTTCTGTTTTAACTCATAGTTAATAAATGTCTCAGAAGGCATTCTGAACATCTATTAACAATTAGTTTAAACAGAAAATCTGCCAACATTCACTAAATTATTGCTAGAAAATAGCAATTAAAATTATATTTGTAAAAATAAAAAATAAGGCGTAGAAGAAATAATATTTCATCATTCAATTTTATTCTAGTTGTTGCGACATTTATAACAGTATGAATAATGGCTCACCTTGGTCTAATGGTAAGGCACCACTCTTTAAAAAGATAGCTCCTGAATTTGACCATAGTCATTTGTGAACAATGGCAAATAGATGTTTAGTTTCTCCCTTATGCATTTACGTCTGTCTGGGTAGGTCCTTGGGAGATTCCCGGGTTTCCTTCCTAGTAACACATGAATATGAACCACTATCTATGAAAAACCCTCCAGAAAGACAATTACTCAGTGGATATTAAATATACCTCATAAAAGTTTTAAGCTAACAGGCATTCCACAACTCAGTGCTAAAACAGTGTGAGGGTCAATCAAAGCCTGATGGTAGGACAATGCTCTTTAGAACGAAAGGTCTCGAGTTCCATCCCAACAGCTATTGAACAATGGGAGATGGACCTTGCGATTCTGGCTTTTGTATGTAAAGCTGTTAAGGTGTATTTTTGAGAGTTTACAGCGTTTTCTCCCTTGCGACATGTGAATACGGCCCACTATCTATGAAAAATTCTTTCAGAAGGTGGTAATGGGCACTATAAAGTCTAGCAGCCTTAGACTGTGTTTTGACACTGCATTGTGAACTGTCACAATGCAGTGAACTTCTTTTAGAGCACAAATGTGAAAAAAAATTGAGAACCAATAATTTTAAGTAATAAATATTTTCAAGATTTCTTATCTAAAATTTATTTTTGGTTTATATTTCATGTCTGCATTTATTTTGTAAGCTAATATCCAATATATCATTAAATATAAGTAAAAAATCTGCATTCTAGACGGTGGTGTTCACGGAGAGGTTAAATTTGGTGCAATGATGACTCTGACGCGGAATTTCTGGGAAATTATGAATTTTTTAAAGCAATTTTTTTGGAATACAGAATTTACTCCGGTGTGATATTTTCTACTGGAAATTATGATACTTACATACAGAAAAAGCAACCGGAAAAGGATATTACTATACTTCTTGACTGACTTGCATGCAAAAAAAGGTAACTTAAGTCCCAGTCGCTCAGCGGTAGCAAAATTTAAATTCTAACCTTGCGCTTCAAAAAATATGGAACTACCTATTATGTTACAAGCAGACTAAAATGGAAACAGTTGGGAGGAATCTTTGTTTATTTTGTTATGCTTTTGTTAGTCTGCTTTTCCGACTTGGAGTTTCTAAACACGACCATTGACAAGTGAGGAGGGAATTCTTGCAACATACAAACACCTACATTTTCCGTTTTATTGGTTTTAAAACACTCTGAGATAATGAATTGCTTAATAATAAGAAAATGTTGCAATATAATTTTGAATTTTCCAAAAACGATATCATTATACTATATCTTCTTCCAAGTTTTTATTAATTGATTTATTGGCTATTATTATCATTACTTTAAATCAGTGATTCCCAAAGTGGTCTATATCGACCCCTAGGGGTCTATGACAACCTGCAAGGGATCTACGTCAGCGAAAAAAAATTTGGGGGTCCATGAAATGAAAATGGGGTTCCACGATAATGGATCTCAACACATACACTGATAGTACCTATTTACTTACATCAATACTATCTTATAATATCTAAAAATATACATTATTTATAAAAGTACCTATGAAGTAAAAATTTATTATATATGTTTATAAAATTGTGTAAGTTGTGGGATGTTGGTATTCGCTTTGTGGTCGCAATACATTTTGAACTTGTAAAAACCTGAGAGTCGCAGTCTCAGAGCTTCACAACCTTGCGCTGACTTGTTCAATTCGTCACTCTATAAATACGAATGTGGGACAAATACGTTTATCTTTATTTTATGTTTATATCTTTTTATATGTTTATGTCTCGATATCTTTATTTTATGTTTATTTAATGTTACGTAAACTTTACATAACAGATACAAAATTTTATTTTAAGTAGTTTTAATTTAAATTCAATTAATAAATGTATAAACTAATATGTGTTTTTACTTTAAGTTTTTAACACTAAACTTCACTACAGTTAGAAATTTACAGGAAATCAATATCAGGTAAGTAGGGGGTCTACCCACTACGGAAAAACATGGCAAGGGGTCTACAACACAAAAAAGTTTGGGGAACTCTGCTTTAAATTAATAATAAAAATATTAATTATTAATATTTTTATTATTATACCAAAAAAAAATTTATATCTGCTATTATTTTCCCCCAGCGCTAGTCATATTTCATATCTTCTCCTTAGTGTTTACATTGCATACAAATATAATGTGTAGTATGAATTTGTGTTTGGATGATGCCAATAAAAATGCTATTTTATATCTTATAATATTTCATTATCAAAAAAAAAAAAAAATACATAATTATTATGATATAAGTTTTGATTTCTGATTTACTAATATTTTACCCTGTAATTAATACTATTATTTAAAGTTATTATGCGTGTGTGTGTCTACCTTTAAGTTAAACTAATCTCTATAAGAGTGATTCTCATAGATTTATAGCCATAGAAATTTGCATTTTCTTTATTCAAATTTCCATCACAGAATATTTAGACGTATCATATGACACATATGTTAAAGCAGCATGATTGCATTCAAAAATAGTTCTATATCAGCTAAATTTGTTACTTTTTTACAAAAAGTCTTCAATTAGGAATAAGGAAAACCTTTACAAATAAAGCTATTTTCTATTTAAGAGAATGAAACTATTCATATTAATTAAAAATAATAGTTTTCACAAAACAATTTCATTTAAGAAATTTTGTACGAATAAAAAGTTATTCTCCATTAAAAAGAGTAAAACTATTCAGAACTATCCGTAAAATGTATTATAGTTCCACAAAAGTACCATAATTTAAGAAATCTTGTACTAATAAAAAATATTCTTCGTTTAAAAAATAAAACTCTTAAAAAAATCAGATAAATGTGTTATTTTTCATAAAAAATCTTCAGTTTGGAAATCTCACACAAATAAAGTTATTCTCCATTTAAACTAATAAAACTATTAAAAAAATATCTCCTAAATGTAATAGTTTTTTTCAAAATGTAATTCATAGAGGAAATCATTTAGAAAGAAAAAGTTATTCCCTACTTAAAAAAAGTTAAAACTTCTGAAAGCATATATAGAAAAGTTGTCAATACTTTTCTTGGTCGCAATTATCACTTTAGAGTGTAAAGAGATATTCTCTTACAATATTGAAGAATTTATTTTCATAAGGTTATAAATTAATGTGATTTAATAGTTTTACATCAGTATTTAACATTGTCGGAACTCAGGAATATGATTTCATTTCGGGTTAACATTTTCCTATATATAAAAGGACGAGTCACTGTTGTTGAATTCCTTGCCATTGGCTGTGGGTGCATTATTTTAACTTACTATTGTGCTTTTACATCAATCTTATCTCTAATTTTATTAATTTTTATTTAGGAAAAAAATATCCTTCAAATGATTCACCATCATGTCATCTTAATGTGTTATTCGAAGACGTTTTTCCTGAGCAACAAATAGCTATCATTAAAATAGTTAAGACTGCAATAATTTGAATTATTTTATCCATTCATAATACAAATGTAATGCAAATGCAAATAAATATGAATAGTTAAATCGTTATCACTATTAATCATCTTCGTTTCTTCCAGTAAAGTTATTGTTGGTTGAATGAAGGAATATTGTCCAATATAAGATGTATATATATATAGTTTCTTAAGAACACACAAATATCCTTTCAACTGTAAAAGATTTATCAGTTTAAACTAGAAATAATGAAATATACAATTAATTTTTCTCATATATTAGGTTGGGGAAAAGTAATCCATTATTTTTTCGGTAGGCGTCTATAGTGATCGATATTTCGTGAGGTATCTATCAAACAATTTCAGATTTATGATCGTTGGAAAGGTGACATTTGACACTAAAATATCCTCTTGCGGTTTTTTATTTGATTAATTCGGTTACGAGTACAAGTTTTTAAAAATGGAAGACAACAAACAGAAAATTCGATACATTTTCGTTTTTCTCTAGTAACGGCGAAAAAGATAGCCGGGTGGCTAAAATTGTGAAAGGTGTTTATCGTCCTATATAAGACTGTAACAACCAGTTACGTACAATTTTTGTTTCGTCGATTCCATTCGGGTATTTTTGATGTTAGAGATGCACCTCGCATGTGGATACAGCATCGTCGAAACTGTCTATAAAATATCAAAAATGATCGAAGTTAACCGCATGTCAGCAGCCGTAACGCGCAAGAACTAAAAATTTACATGAAAGCTGTTTTAAACCTTTTTACAAAGTGAATCCAAAAGAAGTTACATAAAGTTCACCTAAAAATAATGGATTTCTTTTTCCCCAACCTAATATATTACTATAAAATATGTTTATTATATATTTTAAGTAAATAAAGATATTACAAAACTTATGTCAAGAAATAATTTGAAATATAAGTAATAACTATTAACAAGAAAAACAAAGAGTTTCTTATTTTCAATTCATGAAGAAGCATAGTGCTCTTGGTCAATGTATTACATCAGATTATATTATGACAGATTCATAAAAGAACTGCTTCCAGAAATCTTAGTTTGAAAAATCATCAGTTTATGTAAAACTCGCAATATGTAATTTTTAAATTTTAGATTCAAGTAACTTTCTTATAACCAAACTTTTCAGGCCTTACCTCTTTCACATGTCTGCTATCTTTCCTGACAGAGATTGAGATGGTGTAGTTGACGCAGAAAATATTTGTTTTGCAAATATTATTTTGACACGGGAGCAGTGGAGTGCATTACTGAGTTGTTCCCATTTTGTTGCTGTTGGCTCTCAAGTGAATTACTGATCTGTCCTCCTTTCCGGATGTTAACATGTTTTTACAAAATACGTATTTCGAGGTAGCAACCAATTTTAAAGAAAGTACTCTTGAAAAACATGAGAATAAAACATAATCTTTTTGTTTTATAATGGTTATGTTAACCCATTGTTCTCAAAGATATTCATAAATGTGTAGTAACTTTTCTACTTTGTATGCAAACAGTCATTTCAAAAGGGATCTCTAAATAATTATGAAATATTAATCGCTAGAGAGAAACAAAAACAGATATTCACACAAAACTTCTATCAACACATAATATAAATACTGTCAATTTTTTAATTTCATGAGAAATTTCAAATTTTTTAAGGGAAGCTGTTATTTCAGAAACATAATTTTTAGTCACATACAAATAACAAAATTAATTTTTCGCTTATAATCTTAACTATTATATAATAGTCAAAACACAGAATAAAAATCATGCAATCTTATCTTTATATATATCTTTATAGGTATACTTTTATCTTTAAGATTAAATTCTTTTATTCTTGAATAATTAAACTAAAATGTGAAACACTGATAACCTGGTAATTATCCTACCTTAATATATTCATTATTCTTTAAACTTTATAAACTTAATGTTTTCTTTATGTTCATTTTAACGACATCATTTCTTTTTTCAGTTTCATCAAATTTTGTCCCTGATAAATACTTAACTATAGATTCTTAAGTCATCTATTTCTTATTACTTTACTAATTAATTTTGGTTAAAAGATAAATTTTGTTACAGTTTTGAAAGATATTAAAAATTAGATCTTCCCAGAAAAGTAAATTATAAATGAATGAAGTCATCTTCTTACCTTTTCCATGTGAGACATATTGTAAAATATATCAAAAGTTTTTGATAAACAAGAAATTTTGATATATTTTACATACACTTTTTATAATAACAAAATGTTATTTATGGCATGTGAAATAACTGTGTCAAACTATAATCCGTGTAAAATCTTTTGTTGATATTTTCGTGTCAAATTGTAAATTAATTTTGTTAGTGACAGGAAAACAAGCTTTTGAAAATACTTCTTTATATCTAAAAATATGGATTGCTTTTACCAATAACATTTCATTCTACATGAGCTTTACTTGCTTATATATGCATTTCCATAAACTAGTTCATTTTTATGATAGAATTTGATATAGATATATTGTTACTTGCAACAAAATTCATTTAATATATGAGTTAAAACTTACGAAACAAAATTAAATCAGTATGTCAGTGTCACATTTTGATCAATTGCTGAGGATTTGCGAGCCGATGTGTACTCTTTATGTTTAAAGTATATCTAAAGTATTTTCTGTTTATTAAACTAATATTTTGATTTTCTTTGCGATCGACATTTAACATTAACGATTTCCAATTCTAAAAACATTTTAAATGCTATTTTAGGAATATATATTCCTAATTTTTCAAATTCAATAAATTGAAAAAGTAAGAAATATATGCATAGTTCAAAATTTCTTAATAAGATGTACAAAAGTAAAACAAATAGAATACTTAAACAGGCAACGGTAACAAAACGTGTTAAACGCATTTTCATTGTTACCAATGACACTTAGCTAAGCCAAGTCCACCTGTCTAGGACTAGGCTAATGAAGTCAGAAAGAGCGTCTTACGTTTTTGAACCGAGCACTTCTACGAGGTGCTCGGTTTGGCTCATAGATGGCAGCACCATCTGGGTCTTCCAATTTGAAGGTAGAAAGAAAGAGAAGACCCAAGGCCTGGCTTCTATCACCTCCAGTGGTATTAATTTGGAATGTAAACATGGAGAGCATTGCGACCACGACATATTTTACGTGCCCCAGTAGCCATTAATGAACTCGACAGATCATAATTTAAGTCGGGATTCGAACTCACTACCTTCTGATATGAGAATAATACCTAATCAATCCGGTCACCGAGGGCCTACATTTGCTTTAGATGTACTGATTTTAATTGATGATCAACTTCAACTAATTTTGCAAAAACAAAATAATATTTGCAAATTATTCCTAACAAGAAATAGAAAAAAATTTATTTAATTAACCTGATCATTTCGTAAGATTTTAAATATTTTTAACTGAAAAAATATTTTATTTCATTATTTTCGTATATGTGTGTTTAAAATTGCATGTCATTTTTTGCATGTGAGAGTTAATTTGATTAGGATCTACCCTTTAAGTTGGAAGAAAAGTTGTCTTTATCATGTATACCAATTATTACATTGATATAATACACCCAGTCGAAGACTTGTGTTGATAATGTCCATGTACATTAAGAATTTCACAGAGAATTCATTTTCTGGGATAACGAGGAAAGGAAGATTGCAAATCACAACCCCTCTTGACCAATGTTTGAAATTACAAGATAATTTGCTGTTTTTAACGCCTTTGGTTCTACAGACAACTAGCGACGTATCTTTGTAATCCAAACTAACTGTTTTCTTTTGATGTAACGAAAAAATTAAGGAAATAGTTGTACGCTTAAAAATCAATACAGTTCTTTAAAAATAAAATTGAGACACAAGCTCCTAGGAGTGAATTTTAAAATGTATCTCTGGAAAATTTCTTTAATCTCTTATTGCAAAGTAACTTGTGAAACAATACAAAATGGCTTTTATGTGCATTAATTAATTTATGTGTTTATGATTTTAATGATATTTCATATATTAATATAGATAATTTAGATACAGCATTTTTAATAATTTTTAATGAACTATGAATTAAGTTTTGGTAAGAGCTGTTTGTCTTAAAGGAGTAATCTTATATGCAAGTTGTTTTAAAGTGAATGGGATGAAAATGAATCATGCGTGTGAGAATTAAGATTATTTTGTTTCGATAAATCATATTTACAAGTATCAAAGTTTCTATGGAGGTATTATATACACTCCATAAGCAATATGGTAAATAACTATACGATATTCTTGCCACAGTCCTGATAGCTTTTTTGATAATGTTTTTGTTAATGATTCATACTCTTCCATTATCAGTTGTTTCAGTTCTCTAAGTCCTTAAAACATTTGGGAGCAATTGCTTCGTCTTTAATTGAAGTCTATTTACGAGAGATCTAAAAAGCAATATGACCATCTAAGAAACAGCAGATCATTTGTGTAGATAATCTAATGATGAAGTATGCTGTTGTTCACTTCCTATGCGTTCAATAATGACATTCAGGTGCTGTCATACATTTGTATACCAATATAGAGAAGTACCATTGCTGCATAATGAAACTAAAAACCGCTTCCTCCAAATATGAAACAACCACTCTTTTTACGTGTCTTGATAAACGCTTCCGTTAATCGAGTTTTCCATTAAGGAAAATGGACCAAAAGAAATAAGTGGCACAGAAAATGTTCATTTCCGGAATTTCTGTGATTTTCGACTACACCATGTAGATACTCTGTTGATAAAACTATAAAATCAGAAGGATAGCTCTAGGGACCATGAGAATTTGGGATTCATGCTACAGTTACTTAGGGTTTTGTAAGAAATTTCATAATAGAACTCATGTTGTGTGTGATGGTAAAGGGTATGCAAGCTAAAAGGTTCTAGTAATCCTCCGTTAGTGTGGTGTGGCATGTAGAGGAAAGTCTCAATTCAGATGTCGATTATGCTATTTGTTCTTGCTTCAGACTTTGTTGATTGTTTCTAGCTATTTCAGTCACCAGAAAGAAACGGTCAAAAAATGTATGTCAATAGATTAATAAGACAACAAGCATTTTTAACAAACAAGCTGGTCTTTAATCAAAAGTTTTCCTTAAAAAAACTATTATTTTAGATTTTTATTATAATGTATCACACCTAAGCCACTTCTAAAATGGTTCTTTTAATTCATATTTTTTAATAATCATTTTACTTGTTATTTCCATGACTTAAATACCCATACTGTTATAAAGTATCTTAATTCCTTTACGGGAAAGCTTAATAACGCTAAAAGAACACGTTCTGTTTTCGTCACAATTTTTCTCATTTTGCTGTATTATTCTCGGAAAGTAATATCTGTGACCAGAAGTTCGTTGCACCGTGGTGACCAAACATGGCTAGATACTTAAGGCGGGTAAAAACAAACTTTCCAGATTGGGAGCAGAAGCTCCGCCCATTT
>JAPDSC010057214.1:0-11334 GCA_026290005.1 Latrodectus geometricus
ATTCTGTTTAAATGCATAGCTAAGGGGTTTTTGGTCACTAAATATGAGAAAAGATCTACCTTCTAACATGTGTCTAAATTTTTTTATAGAGGAATATATAGCATATAACTCGCGGTCGTAAGTGGACCAATTTCTTTGAGATTTGCTTAACTTAACTGAATAAAAGGCTAAGGGTTCCCAATTGCTATTTGACATTTGCATTAAGGAACCGCCGATTGCTACATTTGAAGCATCTACCCATAAACTTAGTTCTGCTCCTGAGATAGGGTATCGTAATAGCGTTGCTTTGGCAATTGCTTGTTTTGAATTTTCAAAAGAAATATTTGCTTGTTCGTCCCAATATAATTGCTCCTTGTCATTTGCACTAGAACGAGGGTGCTTCTTTTTGTTTTTATGGCCTTCCAGGAATTTTACTAAGGGTGCTAGAATGTCAGCTGCTTTCGGAATACACCTACGATAAAAATTAAAAAGTACTAAATATCGGCGTAACTGAGTTAAAGTAAACGGTCGAGGAAATTCTGAAATACATTTTACTCGGTCTGGTAAGGGTTCAATACCGCTACTAGATACTTTAAATCCTAGAAATTCAATAGTTGATTTAACAAACTCACATTTTTCTGTATTTATACATAATCCATATTCATTTAATTTGGAAAACAATAGGTCTAAATAAATTAGATGTTTGCTTTCCGAACTGGCGGCTATGAGTAGATCATCAACAAATGCGTATACAAATGGTAAGTCTCGAGTTACCTCGTCAATAAAGCGTTGGAAAGTCGAGGACGCATTACAAAGACCAAATTGCATGCGCAGACTTTCAAAAAGGCAAAAGGGGGTGCAAATCACAGTTTTGTGTACGTCTGCGGGATTAATCGGAATTTGATGATATGCTTTGATGGGGTCGACATGACTAAACACTAGTTTGCCATGCAAATCTGAAGTAAAATTGGTTATGCAAGGAATTGGATAATGCTCTTTAATAGTTTGTGCATTAAGGGCACGAAAATCACCGACCGGTCTTCACTCGACAGTACCCTTTTTAGGCACCATATGCAAAGGAGAAGCATATTGGCTTTTTGATGCTCGCATATGACCCAGTTCAATCATGCGCTGAAATTCAGCTTTTGCACTTTTTAGGCGGTCAAGTGCTAAACGTCTAGGCGTAGCTACGACTGGTGGACCTTTGGTATTTATATAATGAACCATATTATGCTTTATTGGCTTATCAGGATCTGGTAATTTTGTGATATCGGGATATTTTGACAATATTTTACCATATACATTATTTACAAAAACAGATTTCATAGAAAATATTTTTCAGCTAAATATTTTATCATATACTTAAAAATCCGTTGTATTATCGACAAGACGCTTATTCCTTAAGTCTGGGTATAAATTAAAACGATATAAAAAATCTGCACCTAATATTGAACTGGATACGTTACAAATATAAAATGAATAAGTAAAATTCCTTCTTAACCCAAAATTGACCGTTACCAATTTACGGCCATACACATTGATAGAACTACCGTTAGCAGAGCGAAATGTTTGAAGAACGGGAAATGTGCGTTCTTGTTTAGAGGCGACAATTATAGAAGCATCACTCCCTGAATCAACAAGAAAACACGTACCTGTATTTTTGTCCGTTATGAACATGCGACGAGACGTGAAATTTTCGGAGTAGGAGTCCGTCGAAGCTACTCCCCCGGAGTATCGTTTCCCTGGAATGAGCATGGAGGTGTACATTTTCGAGCCTTTTCCTTAAATCGGGCATGATAAAAGCAGATCGCTGCCGTTCGTGAAGCCAATTCGTGAAGAAGATCACTGCCGATGGTAAAAATTCTCCTGGCGCCGATTCTTGCTTCTCGATCTGGATCGTATTTCCGCAATTTCCTTACGTAGCTCCTTTATTTCCTCGTAGAGAGAATCGAAGTTGGATTTCTTTTCTACGGTGAATGATGATTGAGTATGAACTTGACTGGAGAAAGCAAAAGCATTATGAGGAGGAATTTGTAGAATTTTATCAGCAATCTCAGTAGCTTTGTCGGAAGTCAGAGAAGAAATCGATGCTAGAATCGTCAGCACTGGAACTGGCATTGCTTGATTGAAAAGTTCTAGGAGTAAAGAATAATCGATTTTGTGGTTCTCGGCTTGACGTTTCATGCTCCATAACAATTCCGAAGGCTTCCGGTCCCCCAGATTTTCTACAGCTAACAACCGCCGAATTTCTTGAGTCTTGCTTTCCGAACACCGTTCCACTAGTTTTCCCTTCAGATTCTGATACGGGTCTGTTGTGTCTGACTGCATAATGACATCTCTGACGATGGTTGTCGTTTATGGAGGAAGATGAACGACTACATAATTATATTTGGTTTTAGAGTCAGTTATAGGCTTAGGAGTCGCTAGTGCGAAAGTACTTTCTATCATATAAAACCACAACGTAGGATCTGCTTTTATGAATTCTGGTATGACAACAGCCGCTGACTCCATAATTATGCAGTTTTTATTCAGGAAAAATGAGCATAGATTAATGGTTCATAAATTCTCGGGTCACCACTATTGTGATAAGTGATCAGTGTTCAGAGTGGAGAATAGAATCAAGACTTCAATTCAAGGAAGCGTTTATTACATTTCTACTACATCGCAAGACGGTCGCTTACCAAGTGGCTGGGGTCCGTCGTACTCTGCTCTACCGGTATATCACGTTCACCCGGGCGCCTGCTTCCCCCAAGAGAAAAAGGTGGTAGGAATTTATTTCCTGTCTGAACTGTGTGTCCATACCTCTGAGTGGAAACGCCATTTCCGTTACTAATTAAGGATGTGAGAAAGGGATCACCACAAACTCTTAAACTGTTTACAGATTATTAAACAGGAGAAAAGAAAGCTGTGGTGCAATAAATTGTAATAAATGAATAAATATTTAAGTTCTTTTTTTATCATAATTAGCAAACGCATTATAAAAAATATGTACTACCAAACCATTTTGGGATAAAAATTTTGAAGCGACTAGCTTAATTCACGCTAATAATTTACTTAGATACACATGAGACAAATGATTGAAACCAATCTTAGTTTACTACAGTTTGCTGCAGCTTTTACACTTGTATTCATGTTCATTTAAAAAATAAAATCCATTTGCTCACTATTCGTAAAAATATTAGCATTTCAGAAATTAACAGATTAAAGCTAAGAAAACATTGGCCTTTTATTTAAGTTTGTTCTTTTTTTTTTTTCTAACTGCATAGTTCATTGAATATATCAAAAACAAATACAATAAGACAGTTAATAAATGTTTGCCCATTATTATTTTTATTTAATTTAATAATCCATTTTTTTCCTTACTATGTTGACATTATTTAAATGAAACATTGAAAATTATGAAAAAACACATCCTTTTTTAACGAATGAATTTAACGATAAAAATTAAGCGAATCTATTTTAATGAAAAATATCTGCAATTTTAAAATTTTATTTCATGTAATCTTTATATCTTGCAGCTTCTTTTCGGTATAACTGAAATTTCTCTAAAGAAGTCACAGAAAATTATTATCTTTCAAATAAGAAATATATTCCTTTAAGAATTGAAACTAGCACTTTCTACTGAAAAACACAATAACATTCCCCCCCCCCCCCGTGAGAAGCTAAATACCTAATTTAAATCACTAGAGCGATAGTAAAAAATTATATAATAGAACTCCGAAAGGAGGAAAGGTATTTAATTTAAAAATTGGCAGAAGCATGTAAAGAAGTACCCAGAGAAATGAGAATCTTCTGCTGCTAAGATCGAAAATTATTAGATATATCTGGCAGGGCTCCGGCGACAGCGCGAACTTTGTTTACATGTTTTGTCTGCCCTTTGTTATAGGTGTAAAACAAAGCAGGCAAGTACAAAAGAAAAAAATGTATCTGATGCATAGTTAAAAAATTATTTATTTTTTCATTTAATTGTTGATGAAACAAATGTGTTTTATCTTTAGAATATGTCTAACCTCATTTTAAAAATTATCAAAAACTAAAATTTGAAAAATATATGTTACTCTAATTATCCTTTGTCTTCTTAATGTTTTATCTCGTTCTTATTAGAAATGTTTTTTTAATTTCTTAAAATTTGATTTTGTGTAATTAAAATTACGTTGCTTTTTTCATTTTTTAAAATTTTTCTTTGGTTTTTATTTTTTAATTTAATTTTTATTTTAATCAATATATATACACACACACATGTGCATACTTTACTCTGTGAAAAATCATTTCTATGTTTACGAAAATTTTACGTATCTTGAATTTTAAAGAAAATCTTATAATAATTGATTAGCTGTCAAACATTAAAGTTTTTATTATTTACCAAAATTTTATATTGAAATGTAAAAAGAAATACCTAAATTTTTTTGTTATATAGAGCATTAAATAAAATTTATCTCTGCAATAATCAGTATATGATCTATGGAGATAGATTCCTATATTGGAATTGTTTATCAAATCCTCTAAAAATAATAAATTTTTATTGATCTTGTGTAATTTTTGTAAATGCTATGCATTTCATATATGATTGAAAAAGGATAACTTATTTTAAATTTACACAATTTATTTTAATTCATAATGAAAGTATAAAGATGACAATACTGAATATTGCTGTTTTATTCAATTAATGTTACTTGTTCATATTTATTATAATTATTACTTCTGATTAGCACAATCCTATAAATTTTGTGTCTTGAAAATCATTACCATGTAGAATACACAATTTAGTGTGGTTTTAGTAACTTTTATGTGTGACTTTAATGAATAAAATTTAAAGTTTACTAATAGATAAATAACTCTCAGGAACGTTTCACTCTATGCATTGTATATCACTATAACAAGTTTTGACTTTAGCACTTTTCTTTATCGGCAAAATTTCATTATAAATCTTATCAACAGCTAAATACCTTTTAAATTTTACTCCAAAAAATAAAATTTATTAAAATTGATTTGTTGTTTGAAAATGATTTTAAATCTAACAGTGCTATTTTCTGACAAATAAATCAACCCTGTAGAAAATTGAATATTAAAGCTTTTTGCTAAGCTGACAACCAAATGATTTAAATGGCTTGTCGGTTTGATTCTTCCCTCATTGGTTGTTTGTCGTAGTTTTGAATCCACTTTAAACTTTCCTGGTGCACTTTAAGCTGTATATCCTGTTTTAATTTGGCCTCATGTGAAAAAAAGGAAAGTAAAAATATGTTTATTGAATGATCAAGAAATCAAATCTTTATATTTATATTTTAACCTGATTAATTTAATAGCAAATCACTCAATTAATTTTAATATATATATATAAAGCAAAAATTTATAAGATCTATAAAATTATATATAATAAATTGAAAATATTTATAAATAGAGAATTAAAATTATTTTCTACTGATATTTATTTTTGTCAATGTTATAGATTCTTTAGTTACTGAAGTTAGGTTTCCCTTTTATATAAATCTCAATTAAAATGGAGTTATTTAAATAAAAGTTACTTAAAATGAAGTAACTTTTTTCACTTTTAAAACTTTTGTAAATTATTATTATTTTTTTTTTAATTTTTACTTAGCCAACGTCTTTACAAGAGAATCGATTTTGTATTTAAATTTTTAAAAATTCAGTAATTCCAAACTAAAATAAATGTGTTTATCTATCCTTTTTACAAACACTTCTGAAATCATTCTAGAAGTATTAATTTTTATTTTCTTTGTCGCATTATTGTAAATAACATATATGCTAATGTAAACCAATTAAAAATATAGGGTAAATATTAACTATAAGGTTAAATTAACTAGTAAATATTGTTTCAAAGAAATAAAATTTTATTTAAATTTTAATGGTTTATCGATGGGAATTGAAAGAAACTTTTCATATTTACTTTAATTCTAGCTTTTAAAAAATTTGCTTAAAGGATTACTTTAAGCAAACTTTCACCTGATATAAAAATGAGAATAATGTTGTCAATGATTATGTTGATACAATATTCTCATTTTCAGAAAATTATAACATTGGGAAAAATTTCAATAATTGAAGCCTTCTTATGAGATTTATTAATAATTCTACATACAATAATTTTGTAAATTTAAATAGAAATCTATAACAGAATATTTTATAATATTATAGTTTTATTTTTCTATATATTTGTCTCATTATGATTTTCATGTATTCCTTTTTAGCTACTTAATTTAGTAATCTTTAAATATATATTTTACATTAATTATGTAATTATAATCATAAAAACATGTAAATCATTTGTAATTTGATTTAATTTTGGTAAACTTTTAAATTGTATTTTCAAGATTTTGAGACGACATTTATAGAATATTTACTTGTATGAATGTTTAGTTTATTTAAATGAAAAGTAGAAAAGGAAAAATATATATATATATATATATATATATATTTTATCAAAAAGTATTTTTTTTAAATACTTGAAATATTTGGAAACATCAAAAAAATTTATTCTTTTTATTAAATACTTATTTATATAACTTAAAGGTCGCAAAATATCCTGGTTTACTTAAGCTTATATTTGAAATGTTCCTACCTTTGAATTGACAGTATGTTGGCAAGAACAAAATTTTGTTTTTTAAATGTATTTAATATCTATTTATATTATTCTATTAAGAGTTATGTTGTAATTTTGAATAACCCACTTCTTGTTAAATGGAAAATATTGTATCCTGTAAGGGAAAATAAGGATACATATGCTTTAATAATTGATTTTTTTCCTACTAAATTTTAAATTCCGTGTGAGATAACAATTTCTATCCTGAATAATTTTTTAAGTGTAATTAAATGAAAATTATATTTCAGTGTCTTCAATATTGTATGAAAATTTAAAAAAATTTATTTTTTAGGTGGAGTTAAGCTGACAGATACAGTTAATTATTATGGTCCATTACCTTCTGCTTTGACCCTGATGAGGATTATGGCATCATGTAACGAAGAATTAGCATTAAATTTGGTATGATTTTACAAATTATTTTTTTTTAATTTGATATATGCTAAATATTTCAAATAAGTAACTGTTATAAGCAAAGATACTATATATATTGCTAACAAAGTTATCCATTTCTTTCTGTATTCAATAATTGTGGATAGTTATATATTCAAATAATATTCTGTCTAAAAGTAATTTCTTAAACTTCAAAATTATCAAACTTTGTTATTGTATTGTATACAAAATTATAGAAACAAATGTGTTGTATCAAATTTATGTGCTTTTCATTATTTTTACTTCACAAATGGTTTTTGCAGAATGAACAATTTTTTTTCTACAATATTAACATATGAAAACAACAAATACAAGAAAAATTTCACTGTACTTGTGAAATTTTGCAATTAAAATAAATTAAGTCTTGAATGAAATCGAATTTTCCATCACTTTAAATATTTGTTTCAAAGATGTGTTTGTAAAAATGTAAATGATCATCAAGTTTGGTAACTTGCCACAACATTTGTTATCTTTTCTAGAAAAACTAACAAAAATTGTGTATATAAATTTTCAACTCTTCTATAAACTATGAACTTATAGTGCTTTGAACTTTTATGTACATAAATTTTTGATGACATAATTTTTTTTTTATTAAACTAATATTAACGAAGCTTTAAAATTTCTCTTAATAATAAAATTATGTTCAAATTTTCCAGTGCAATTAAATGTAATTCAATTTTGAAGAGATTTTTTTTTCATGAAAAATGAGTAAATTATAATAGTTTCTAATATTGAAGGATATCCATTCAAGTGTTAAGCTGTATGGTTGTTTTCAAATGCTACTTTATTTTAAATTAAAGAACTAAAATCTAAATTATGAGAATGAAATGGTTGATAAACAACTAAATAAAAATTATATTTTATTATTGTATGTAATTTATTTTACTGAGTTATTAATATTTTTTCTGATCTTAAAAATCTCAAAATTAGGATATTATTGTCTGAATTTATTGATACTTTTTTCCAATTTAGTTGATTAAAATAATAAGTGCTTAAAATCAACAGGTATACCTACTTATTCATAGGAATTGTTTGAAAATTGCACATTTTTATGTGTATCTCTTAAAAATTTATTCTCTTTCTTGGAGGAATTTCCCCATTTACATAGATTCATTAATATATTTTATTAAATTAGCCAGCTTGAAGATATGAAGTAAAAGGAAAAAAAGCTTTTGATGTTTATTGTAAAATTTAAAAATACTTTTGTGAAATTACATTAAAAAAGCTATTTATAAAAGTAAAAATAAATAACTTTCAATAACGCTTTATAAACTACAAAATCAATTTATAAATTTTAATAAATATGTAGAATTCTTAGAATCCAGAATTCACATGTTGAATATTATCCTTAAACAATATTATAGACATATATTAGGTTCTGTAAATTTTTAGTGATACAATGCACAATTTTTTTACTCGATTTGTTTTAAATATTGTTAATATTTTTTTTTATAAATATTAATATTTTTCAGGCGACATTTTTTTTACATAATTCCCTAAAATATAATGTTGAGATATATTATACATTAGAAATGAAGTATAGAAAAATGAATATTATGTGTTAAGATGTCTTATGTGAAAAATATTATTTTTAAAAGTAAAAAATAGTAAACCTTAAAATTGTAAACATTTTATTAATGATTATGATTTGTATAGCTTTCATAATCAAATTAGTTAATAATATTGATGAAATAAATATATTAATTTTATTTTCTATTCAATGAATATGTATTTTCACAATTTTATTTGTATAATATTGCTTTAAAGTTTTATTGAAATTTATAAAATTTACATTTATCAATTTTGCTTTGTTTGTGTTTTCTATAACTTGTTGAATTACTTATTCTTTTTTCTTAAATATTTTTTTAATTCATGTTAAATATGTATGAAATTTTATGAATCATCAAATCTAAATAAATATTCATAATTATTTTGACTATTTTGATATTTCTAGTTTAGATTTTCTGGTTTAAATTCTCATAATTTTAATAGCAATATTGTATAAAACATAACTTTTGCACAAATGTATGCAAAAGTATATTTTTAACTTTGTAATAAATTCTTATTACAATTATTAACATACTTTTTAAATATAAAATTTTGATTTGTTGAATATATTGACACTCTATTTAATACTCAATGTAAGTTAAAATATTGTGAACTATTTTCCTGAATTTGAAAGATTTTCATATTTATTGTAATGCTCAAAATGCAATAAATTATCAATTATTAGATGCCATTTTAATATTTTTAATGCATTTAATGAAAAATTACTATAAAGAGAAAACAGGCAGCTATAAAAGGACTTTTATAATTAATTTGGTTAAAGTATTTTCACAAATAAAATATTTTAATTCTTCTTACCCCAAAAGAGAAATATTTTCACATTTTTTTTTTCATGGGAAAAGTAACATAATCTTGCTGTAGGAAAAAAAAAATTTTTTTTATAAATATTTATGTGTAGACTCTCTGTTTTTAATAAAATTGCTTCAATATTTTCAAAAATAAAATATTCTTCAATCGGTTGTCACTTGGTGCAATTGTATTAATTGACAATTGATTGAAGCTTCTTACAATCATTTTGTGAATTATAGAATGAATTATCCATTCCATATAGTTCAATGAATAATAGAGACTTTATTGTAATATGTGTTTGCATATTAATAATCATAAGTCATTTATTTATAATATATTAATTCCTAAAAAACAATCACTTTATATTATTTGTATTAATTATTATGGTAAATTTATATTTTACCTTATTTTCTTATCTAGGAATAAAAAGTTATCACCTCATGATCTACAGAATATTATGGTTGAGAGCTTTTAAATTCTTCATATTTTGCTCTGCTATGGATTGGGGTTAGAAGTATTTTTGTAAGAATATATTTTTTATTTATTTTAATGTGGAAAATACTGTTAAAGTAATATGGAAATGTAAAATTTTCAGTCTTTTTTTTTCTTTTGATTATCGATAAAATTGGTTGAATACTTTTCTACTATAATGATTTTTTAAATTATATGTTATGTGCAACAATGCTATGAAATGTTTGCTTGAAATACATATTTTCTTTCAATAATTCAAATAAATTTTCTTATCAGGAAAAATCCTTATATTATGTAAAACATTAAGAAATGGAGTTTTCCTTTCTTTATGACATATTTTTACAATTTATATGTCTTATGGTAATTTCCATAATTTCAAAATTATTCTTTTATAACCTTTCTGCCATACTCGCTCATGCATTTTACATACTCCAATTGCTTCTGATTTAGAAGGCACTCTGTGCTTAGAAAATATCAAAAAATATCAAAACTTTATATCAAAAATCAATATATATCAAAACTTTATATCAAATATCAATATATATCAAAATATAAAAAATATCAAAACTTTAAGATATTCTATACTAAACTTACTTGCATAGCATGCAAACGTTTTTCCTTTTGTTTTCCTTTTGTACCACCTGCAGACAGATTTGAGTTACACTGAATGCTTTGATTGTTTTATATTATATGCTCTTAGTTCAAATAGTGAGTGCTGATAAATTAATTAAGCAAGGTACTGCAATTTTTACGCAACTTGTGATATGTGGCTATGAATTTCCAGTAGCGTGCACCTGCAAACAATCAAATCCAATAATATCACAAGCAAATTGCCACCCAACCACTTTGCCATAAATCTTGTAAGTGTTTTGATAAAGTTAAAAGTATCTCTATTCTGACTTGTTACTGACATAAGTGTTGCAGCTAGAGCACAAACCAATATATATTGCATGCATTTTTTCTTTTCAATCTATTCATATTGCTATTTCCTCCCTACAACTTTATGATTGACTTATTTTACATACTTTATTTTGTTTACCAGATATAAAACCCTAACTTTGTTATTTTATAACTGCAGAAGCTGCAAGTAGTTTTGTTGCATGAATATACCCTTTATCACCTTTACTTAACTTTAAGTTGATCTAATTGCTTTCTAAATTTTTGTTTTAGCTGCTAATTTAGTCTTTATTTTGTATGTTTTTATAAATTTTGTTCAGTTTCAATAGAATTTTTTTTATCCTATTGCTTGTGTAATTTTGAATTGACAAAATCTCATATTTATAGGTATGTAGTGTGCATTTTTAACTTTTGTTAAATCATATGTATTAATTCTATAGTACATATAAGCAATATAGCATGTTTATTCTTAAAAAAGTTGATATAATATCAAAATATTAATTTTTATTTATTTATTATTTTTAGGCATTTGTATCCTATATTTTTGAGACAGGTGGATTTTTGTCTAAGTTTAAATTTAAATGTCAAAGAATCAAAATATTGTCAAA
>JAPDSC010057224.1:0-17431 GCA_026290005.1 Latrodectus geometricus
CATATAATTTATTTTTACATACAATTGCACATAAATACAATTTACTTATAGTAAAATATTAATTAAAATTTAAACTTATTTTATTTTGAACAAATTTTTATTTTGATATAAATGATACCATATACGAATTTTATTTTTATAGAAACTTAGCTGTAAAATATTAAGAATACTTGTAAACATAGAGAAAGCATAAAAGTTTATGTGCAAAATGTAAATAAGAAAATATAGTGAGAGTAAAAGCAACATGTAAACATCAAAGAAAAATTTTTTTCTCGTAAAAATCACTAGTTAAATAAAAGAAATTTTGTCGAGATAAAATAATTGAAACATTTATAATGTATTCTTGGAAATAATTTATTAAAAGTTTTATTCAAAATTTTTCAGTGACAATTAAATTCATAATAACTGTATCATAGCAGTAAATTGTGAAAAAATTATAATTATATTTATTATTGCAATCACTTGCAATCACAATATACTTGCAATCACTAGAAAAGATGTAAAATTAGGACTAATTTTGTGAAAACATTAAATTATTCAATCACAGGTGCATTAAACCTGTGAAATTTTCCAAGTAACATAATTTTTTCCTTAAAATCTTCATATGTTTGTGCATTTGTATAATTTTAAAATTCTGTTTTGTCAAAGTAACAATATTTTGCCAATTACCAACTATTTCTTAATTTTGTTAATCAACATTTCAATGAATATACAAATCTCATAAGAAAAGTAAGAGAATATTTTTCTTTATTATCTTTTTTAGGTAGTAGCGTCTTTTTTAATCTACTGTGCACAGATTTTGTATTATTTTTACAACGTTTCATGAATACTCTCTTGCATACATATGTATACAAAATATAAATGCACAAATTTCTGTACATTATTCTTGATATTGTGAAATACTAATGAAAATAATTATGCTATTTAGTGCATAGAGTTTTTTGAGAAATCCAATTTTATTAATATTTCATATTTATGTGTCTCAAGCAAGAAACCTGGAAAACTCATATACGCTATCACCATCATATAAAAAAAAACAAATAGATAAATTATGTTAAGTTGTTTAACTACGTCACTAGGTACGTTGCTAACTAGAACCTTTCTACTATAAATATGAAAGTACGCTTATTTATAATTATTCCTGCAATACTAATATCTTTGGCAATAGAAAAAAATAGAGGAAACTGACACTATCGTATTATATAATTTTGAAAAATAGGAAAGATAGACAAGAAAACTCTCGGGCATATACCAAAAAACATGCTTTAAGTGAGCATCATATGTGAAATCTTTTTAATTAAAAAATTGTATCTTCGAAAAAATGAATAACATTGCTCAACACGTTCTAGATTTATAATCACTTTGAATCTAGTGCTAGATTCAAATCTAGTCACTAGATTACTAAAATGGATGAACAACAGAAATATATAAGCAATTTCTGCATTCTGTATGTCTACGCCTTATTGTGAGTGGTTGAGCATTTTCTGTGTTTCCTTTTTTGATGCATGTGTGTAGCTCACACTTTATAAAATATTTTTCAGAAATATAATAGATAACAATTATTCCTTATCTCTTCTTGGTTTTTCATTTTTCTTTCTACATCTGAATATAAGATAACATAAATTTATTAATGACCTTTTTAAATATATTTGTTAATAGTCTTTATAGATTTTATCAGCTCACAAATAGCCATTAAATATCAAGGTGCCAATAAATGTAGATTATTAAACTTTGACACTTTTTTTTTCCATTTATTTGTTTTAATGAAACAAAACTTCATTGATTGTTTTTGCAAAACTATGAATATATATATTGGCAATGCATGAATTTAGAAACATGTATTTCCTTACAAGAATTGATTTAAAAATGAATTATTTTCAGGACTTGAAAACAAATGAATTGAAATTGTTACTTATATTTGTATAAGAATATTTAATATATTGTATATAAAATATTTTGCGTGATAACATTAATATTGAAAGATGTCGTTAAGGAGTAAATTGCTTTTCCTTCTGAGATAATATTGAATTTATCAAGATTCAAATAAAAAAATAAATTTAAGGTAGAAAATTTTGATTACAATGGATTTCCGATAAAGAATTTCACTAACTATTCCATCGAAAACCAATGTACTTTCTCAATTTTTATCTTTTATTACTATGAATATCTATAAAATTTTAACAAATTTAGATATCTATTTACAATAACCAATCGTTTGCCGATAAGCATACAGCATATAATAAATTACATGACACCAAAAAATTTATATTTTAAAATTATTTTTAATTTTATGATTTAATTTAATACTTAATTTATATGAATATATATATATTTCCTTTAATTTGATATTATCTCTATGGCTTTTTTATAAAATGTTTTAAATAAATTGAGTTGAAAGGAAACGTTGCGTAACTCTACACCGTTCTTCCTTTTACTTCGAAGAATTCATCTCATATATATTGAGCACACTTTTTATGTAGTTCATTAATACATCAAAGTATTCTAAAAATAATATAAAGTATACATATCACTGACAAAAGTATAACTGCAAAACGATTTTGGATTATGGAGGTTGGTTTTCTGTTGAATGCTGTAAGTCATTCCTTTTTATTAATTTTCATGTCCGGTAATTCTGAAAAAATGAAGATTGTGATGGTATTTTGCATTAGTTTTGACCATGTGTAGGTTATAGGAATGTTTACACACTCTGAATGTTCAATTAAAATGAAAAGCTGTAAGTAATCGGAAATACTTTTGACTAATTTCTTGGTAAGCAAGAATCTTGGTTGTTTTAGATTTACGAATTCTATTATATCATGCTACCAACCCTCATGCAAAATAATTTCATATATTCTTCCAGTTTCTCAAATTTTTATTAGCATTCTTGCCTTATGACTTCTCACTGCGTTTTCCAACTTGTGCGTAACTAACAATCTGGTACACAAGTAATGTTCATTAGATCAAGCTATTGCTTATCAAGATTCAACAGATAATTGATAGTAATAATGAACCCAAATGAAGCTTAAAGTTTCTTAACTTGATGTCTATAAGTTGCATGGTTTGTTGTTCCGTACGGCCATGTCATGGAAAAATTGCTCCACTTTCAAACTCATGCTTGACTTTCAATGTATATTCAAAAACTTAAACCTTAAGAATTTATGTCAATAAACTGCATCTAACTTCGCAAATGGTTCTTTTCAATCAGTAATGGTTTACTTCCTCCATGATCTTTATTTGTTGACATATGATGGAGATTTTCCGTTTTTTGAAGTGTTTTACATTCATGGTAAACGATTACAACAATCGTAGAAATGAAACTTATATGCATTAATAAAAATTTAAATAATAGATTATTTTCTTTTACTGTATCTACTATACTTAAATGTATGTGTATACTATGTTTAAATGATGACCAAAGCATAGTTCCGTAAAATGAAAGCATGAAATCATACAAAAAGGCTTTATTGAATTCATAACATTACACATGATTGTCTGTTCAAGAAGAACAAGTATATGTTCCACAGCAGAGGATATATATATACCCTCTCCTTACCACATCACCTTCTATCCTTACTCATCACCATATTTTTCAATAGCTCTTAAGGTGAGGGTTTCCATTCCTCAATCAGCATCTGTTTCAGTTGGTGGATATTCCCCTGAGGATGTATTCATGATGCAAGTTTTATCCCCAAAGCATACCTCACATGATCTATCGAATTTAAATCAGATGGATAATTTGTTCAAATGATTCTGGTGATATCTACCCTTTCTAGTAGCTGCTGAAAGCAAGAGTCTAATGGTACCATGCATTGACACCCATAAAATCGAAGTACACTCTAATGGCATCCCAAGACAGGTGCCTGGGAAAAGATCACCTCCTTTCAGTAGCGATCTCAGGATATAGAATCTTTGTCAAAAACGTGAAGTTTAGTCCGTTCATTAAGCAAATAACTTCTCAGATGACGCTTCCAAGAATCACAGGAATGGTCTCTTCTTGTAATGTTACTCTGATGAAACCATGCCCCGATCTCTTTTCCAAATTGTCTGGCATTGAGAATCGCTTGTGAAACCAGAACAAACATTATCCATGACAAGAACATGATTGTATTGATGACGTGTCGATTTTTTTAATATCTGTTGCAATATAAACAGTGGCACTGAAAGCCTATTCTTAAACCTTTTATTTTTGCAGTTCTATTGGAGGTACTTGGGCACTGACCCCGAAATGCTTGTTTCCCTGTTTTGTATACAATTGCTGAACAATGGTATTGACTGACTGATTTATTGCTTTTTTAGACTATAGTATGATATATTTGTCTTTTATTGTTATGGGTTTTCTAAATTGGCCACCATCACCAATATTTGCAACAGTTGTATCTATGGTTTGGAAGGCTTTCCAAGCCAGCCAAACTACACTCTGTTGATTTTGAATTCCTCATCTACACAGGTTACACGGAGTCCTTTCTACAGCATTTTAATTATTCTTATACTTGTGAAGTCATATAGATGATTCTTCTAAGAATATTTCACGAAAGAACTCATTTGCACTCTTAGTGGATGTCTAGAAATACTCTTTAATTGTAATCTTGAACTGTGCGTGCCTCCTCAAGCGTTTTCCTTAACATTCATGTCGTATGTGACATTTTGTTCATATTTTGACATATTTGCATATAGATGACTTTTTTCAGAATTACATATTCATTTTACTGATCAAATGAAATCCTTTTTTTTTTCTATTTCATGGCAATTTATTTAAAAATTAACTTTGTTGCTTATGTTTACACCAGAGTAATATCATGTTTAAACGCAAATATTATGCCCTTTTTATAAAGTGCTAACTATGAAGTCACTTATGAAAGCAATTAAATCTTGATAAACAGGCATTTTACACTGGTTCAATCAGTTGCTGGTTACGTATATTTATGTTGATTTTATATCTTCATTAATTGCAAATATCTATTTACATTAGTATTTCCTCTCTCTCTCTCTTTCTATACATACATATATATATATATATATATATATATATATATATTTATATATATAATGTATATATATTTGTTGCAAATATTACCCTTTATCCTTATCTTGATTCAAATGATATAGAGGTGTATTTGTTAAATTTTGCCATTGAAACAGAGTGCTTGAAAACATAGACTAACCTAAAAGTTTTTAAATCTGAAGCATGTGTACCTATAATTAATGATTAGGAAATAATAATTAAATCTTAATGTCTTATATATCTATATCTATATTAAATAACATATTTCAGTATGCAATTTATTTTAATCGCAATTTCTTGCATAGTAACAATTAATATTATAATTAATTAATAATTTAGTACAAAAATTATTTCTTTTTTCATATGAAGGGTAATTTTTAAAAGGAAAAGTTTACAATTTTAATATTTCAGAACATACTTTTCCATCTATTATTCTTGATCATTGACATAAAACTCTCTAAGCGTTTATCAAAGTTAACTTTCTCTATAAGAATACTTCTAAGCAATAGTAATATATTCAAGTCTCGTGATCTGAATACAGAACTGACATTGATTGATTGATGAGTTGATGTCCAGCACTGCATCAGTAAATTAAATAAATTTTGGAAAACTTCCAAATATGCATTTGCTTCTTTAAGTATTAAAACAAGTTTTTGATAAAAATACTAATGAGCTCCAATGATTTTTCACTACTTGGTTCTAAATATATGTTACAAAAATAGCGAAGTATATCTAGAAAATTTTATTTAAAAAGTATTTAAGAGGAAATGTTTCTTAAGCATGCAAATTATAAAATGCTGCAAATTTTAATTATATTTATTATAATGTTTTCTTAAACACATTTAACATGTCACTGAGTTAAATAATTTTTAATCATTATAAATCATTTATTGAAGAATGTTTTCACAATAGACCTTGTCAATATAAAAACCCACAGTGTAATAATTGCACATTTTTTTATTACATTATTTCATAAGTGTTGTAGTAATTATGTAATAATGTAATAATAATATTGATGTTGCAAAATAATCTCTAAAAGAGCAATAATTTAATATGATAATATTTCGTATATTACCATGAGACATTAGCTTTTTTTATATTGAGGCAAAATGCAATAATTATTTCCTATTATATAGATTTAGAAGTTTTCATGTATTGGTGTATTTTACATATAATCTTGCAGGTATTTAGTAGATCAATTGAGGTCATATAATGGCTTTTTATTATTAAATTTATTTTTCAAAATTTTGAAATATTTCTGTTGTTTCAACAATCAAACAACTATTTATAAATACTTAAGTCTAATTTTAATACGTTCATGTGCAAGAGGATAACGCTAAAAGCAAGAGTATAAATATCAGACTATTAAGTACTCTGTAAGTGTGGTAGACTAACAGAAAGTACTTATTACTTTAAAGAGTTAAATAACCTATTATTCTAGACAAGTTCAAATAACGAGATTAACAGTTATTAGGCATCATCAATCTCAAGGACTTTTAACAAACAATCAAAAATCATTAGTAGTTAGTTAATTTGTTCCAAGCGAAATGGTTAATTTTAAGACCATTAAAGTTTGAAAGTAAATAATAGTCTATATTGGTAATTATAAGGGTTGTTAATAATTCTTCAACTACCAAAAATATTTTGAAAAGTATTTAATCCACATTTAAAGTAATTATAGTAGTAATAGAATCATATCTAATACATAAAGAATAGAGTCTTTGTAGACAATTTCGCTTTTTCTTAGGTAAGGAAAACTATCTAATTCAATTTGAAATATTTATTAACTATGATCACGTTAAATAAAATAAGTTTATAAAGAAAAATTTGTAATATTTAAAAAAAAGCTTAAAATTTTTTCAGAGATAAAAAAAAAACATCCTACGTAACTTCTGATTTTCCATAGTTGATTATAATTACAAATTTATTACATTAAAACTTATTTAAGCACTATTTAATGAAATACTTAAATTTAATATCAAAATTTTAATATCTATAAAAATCCAAAATATAATATTATCAAATAACTTGCAAGAAAATTTATTGTTAATAATATGTTTTATAAATATTTAAAATATAATTTTAAACAAAATCTTCACATACATTGTCAGAGTTTATATTTTTTAATATACTTTGCAATTTTATATCGATTGCCTTAAATTTGTTTTTTTACTTGCTATTATGTTTTTTTAAAGTATGTGATAAACATGAATTAATAGAGATTTATTGCATTATTAAATATCTTCACATACTATATATTTGAAATAAAAATATTAAATAAAAGATGTTTTTGTTAAAAATAATGATTTTAAAATGCAAACTGTTTTTATTTTTTTTATTTTTTATTTATTTATTATTTTTTTTTTAAGAAATTCATGATTTTATAAAGATATTTTTATCAGGTTCTCCAAGTTAAGTTGAATACAACAAAAAAAAGTCTCAATTTGCTTTTAGTTATCTGTGTAGCATTTAAATAGGTCATTTAGAGATAATAAAATATTTTTGAATCTGCTCAATTTAAGAATTCTTTATAGCTTATATATTATGTACTAGACTTAAGAGCATTATACATTTCGGTACTTTTGTGCAACTATCAATATATGATGCTTATAAGGGAATTTAAATAATTCAATTTTGAGGATATGAGCATAGTTGTTTACAATCGAAAGATATTTCAACACATAAATATCGATAGAAAATTATTAAACAATTCACATAGCTCAATAAGAATATAGTTTTATTTGTTGTCAAGAATGAGTAATTGTTTTTCAATGTGAGCTATCAATTTCAGGTGATACAATATTTGTTTCAAATATTTTCAACGGCATTTTAATAATCTTGTTTCTTCGACTTGAAGAAAAACTATTTTTCATTTTGAAACATTTGGATCTCGAATTCTTGTAAAAATTTGCATTGATTCAGTTGTATGTAGACGTGAAAGAATTGTCTCTCTCATATCCATTTTTTATTTCATCTTCAAATATATTTATTGAATTCGCATAAAGAAATTCTTTTTCTCTTATTGCTTTGAAAAGATTCATAATGATAAATTGATTGCAAGAAAATAGGGTTTTCAGAAAGAAATGGTTCTTTATTTCTGAATTATATTGGAGATATCTAGAAACTGAAATTTCCACTTCATAAAAAAAGTTGACAGATATTCATATTATTACTTTCTTTATAAATATCTACTTATTAAATTAGAATTCTATATTATATTTCAATATAATATTAAATTTTTTATTACAGAAGAAAGACACTTTAAATTTAAAAAAAAAACTATTAATTTTGTTTGAAAATTCAAATTTTCAGTATTTAAGTTGTTATAATTTTGTTATAAAAATAGTTTTTTAAGGTAATTAATAAATATCGATTCATGGACTTATTTAAATCAAAAGTCTTATGAATCATTAAACTGTTCAATTTTATAAATTTATCAATTGAAATTTCTAATTGTAATGTATCGCATATTTTCTAAATCTATCTTGAGAAAAAAATACACATTAAATACATCTTTTCTTAAGCTTTTTCAATGAATGTAGCTCAATAAGAAGGCTTTTTAAATAAATACTGAATTCTACTAATATATTACATATCGCTCTATAAACATTTGATATTTGATTTAATAAATAAATAATATTGGTAAATTAATTTTTCTATTTTTAATTGTATACTATATTTGAATAGTAAAAAAGGAATACATCACAATTCTTTAGGTCTGTTATTAATTATAGACGTGTATAATATTCAAAGGTTATTATTTTAATAAAAGATATTAATGTTTATACATTGGTGAACATTTTAAAACGCGTAACATTTAATTTGGTTACTGTTAAGTTTTCATAAATTAAAGTGTACGTTAAATGCAACCTAACATGATAAATAATAAAAAAATATTTTTGCTGATAGATTTTAAAGATGTGAAAATTAAAACTTGAAACTTCTGGGAAAAATAACTAAATTTTATTTTGTATTAACAATATCTATAATTCTTGACATCGGTTTAATTTTTGATAAGTATGCAAATTAATATATTTTCATTACTTTTGTACAACTTTTAATATTATCTGTTAGAATTCCAAAGACTTAAATTACAAATACTTAACTATAGCTGCTTAAGAAAATTGTGACAATTGTTTTATTTTGCATGTTACTCATCCTTTCTATTTTTTAAAAGTTTTTTTTCTTTCAGGATAACAAAGTTCTTGGAATATTCATGTTAGTAAAAATGTATTCATGGTACTAGAAAATTCATATTTTATATATATAATTCCTGTTTTAAAATCTATAAGTTTTTTAATATATATTACATTTCTAGTTATATTCTACAAAATATTTATTATTTATTTTTGATTAAATATTATACATTCACAGTACTAAGATGCGTGAACATAATAACATAAAAAAATAAATACTTGAATTAATTAAATAAATTTTAAAACTTCTAATTGATTTCAATACTTAATGTGTATATCAAATGTGTTCAGATATAAATTACTTATCAAATGACTTACTACTGAGTTAGACAATTTTTGTTACCCATTCGAATTATATGGATATTATTCATTTATAATTTAAGAAAAATCAATGTTTACAATTAATAATGATATGTACTGTTATTATAAATAAGAATTTGGATTTGTTAAATGAGTAAAGGAAGTTATTTTGAGTTGAATGAACAGCCAGTATAACTAACTATGAATTATCTATTTAATATTAATTTAAATAACAAAAACATGTGTATGTGTACACTTGCAATTCGGAAAGAAAATCTATTTACATTTGGTATTTGATGTACGAAAGGTCATATATTTGAACTTAAAAATCATACATTATTGTAAAAAAATATATTACGTTTAAAAAATAAAAATGTTTAAAATTTAATTTACGTAATATTCATTCATTACACAAGTGAAACTAAGAAATACTTGATATTTGCTGGATAGAAAAATTTCAATCTTGTAAAAATGCCCGAATCATTCTTTTAAAGGTTATATTAAGCTGATTAGAATAAGAATTAATTTAATAATTTATCGCAGGAAATAAATAACAACTGATATTTTTTCACATTCATTTAAACTTAAAATATCTTAAAAGGAAATTTAATTTTGCTTTAGAAAGATTTAAGTTAATTTCTATTTAATCTGCAAGAGATTAATTTAATACGAATCATAGTGTTTTCAATTAATAATGTAAAAATCTAAATAATGATATTTAGAATAAGTAGATGTTATTAGATTATTAATGAAGAATTGATAAATGGTCGACAAAGCACATTTTAATCTCCTTAGCATTTTAATGCATTTGAGATTAAACCATTTATCTCAACTGTTATGTAACGATGAAGCTCTAAAGAGTTGAGATTAAATATAACAGCTCAGAGTTTCATCAACCATTTATTTTTCTAGTGATTAAACGTTTCCTTAAACATCACCAATTTCAGAGAAATCTGTAATAACAACCTATCTTTGATTTGGCAAATATTTTTTATTTTTATAAATTGTAGAACACTGATAGTTTTCAATTTATAAATTTAATTTAAGTCAAGGTATATATTCAATTAATTCCCATTTCTAAATTTACGCCAGAAATTCTTTTAAGGTTTGAAACAACTCTCATCTGAGTGATGATAGCGCTTTTAGAGATTTTGGTTTACTTATCTAAATGGGTAATGAGAAAATATCTGAATAAATGCAGAGGATCTAAAATGTGCACTCAAATTTCAAAAAGTTCTAACTTGATATCAGAACAATGTTGTATATTCTCTATTTAAGGATTTTTAATTATTGAGTAAGCATACAGTATATCAGTTTTTAAAGTGAAGGGATATATATTATGAACAAAATTGAATTTATAAGGAATATTTTTGGCAAAAATATAGTTTTTTTTCACTTATTTTAATAATTATTCTATACTATTCTATACTCTTATTCTATACTATTTCTGTGTTTATAAGCATAGGTATAAAAAATTAACTGAGAAAAAGAAAGGCACAATAAATGACAAATGAAGTCTAAAAGTTGTAGAATATTAGCATTTGGGCTGTTTAGGGTCTAATTAAGAGAAAAATTTGAGTTTGTACAAATATAATGTTAAAAAAATGTTAAAAATTCCTTACAAAGAATATTAAACACTTTACAAATACCGATACTTATAATGTTAAAATTATTCCCAGTTCAAGATTTTAGGCAAAAACTTATCCTCCTCTTAATTTTTATAAAGTATGAAAAAGATTCATGCTCGGTGGCTTAAGCTGATAGATTATTCATTATGAAAAATGATCTGCAAATCAATCAGCTTTTGTTTTCAACAACAGACGCTTTTGTTGTAAAACACTTGTTTGTAGGTAAGCTCATTGATAAATAAAATCTAAAACTGTGTATAAAGTTGCAAGGCGCAACTATTTACAGTCCATGATGGACTCAGAATTTATTAAAAAAATCATATACTTGGATAATTCAGTCTGTACTATTATGGAAGTATTATAAACATGGATTGCACATTATCGAAAAATAGGTTGATGGAATTATGAAGTTTTTTTCCGACTCAAAATTCATCACAACTGAAATATTTACTCACCTGCCATGCAAAATTTCTTCAATCATCTGAAATTAAACACATATAAGAACAAGGTTTAAAGAAGCGTTGCAATCAATTCCTTTTTGATAATAAAATCACTCTCGACACTATTTTCTTATCTTATTCCATCAATGTCAAATTTACTTTCATTGATTCATCGATTGTACATCCCACTTTGTGTGCTATTGTTATGTTACTTCATATAATATTGATTGATTATTAAATATGCCGACTCTATTCAAGCCTCATTTGTCTTGATAAGTAACTAGACATGATTCACTTCTGTCAACGTATTAACACGAGAATTAAAGTTATGTAATTTCAATTACATTCCGTTAAAACTGTGGTTTCAAAAATGTTAAAATACCTTATAATTTCGGAAAGCAGTGTTCCTTTGCATAGCAAAAGATATTATTTCTTATTTTTAGATTGTAGAAAAGGCCATTGATTTTTCAATGACCTTTTTTACAAGCTTCCATTATCAATCAAATTCCAGATAAATCAATTAACTACAGTTAATTGATTTATCTGGATACATATAACGAATTTTGTATATAAAAATTAATAATTTACAATTATATAACTGAGGTCCATTTGAATTTTCAAATTTATTTTTTATATTTTCAATATTTTTAATATTTTCTATCCACTTTTATAGTTTATATATAGTAGATAAAAATAGGTTTTATTTCCTTTGTTAGAAAAATAAAATAATATATGATTAATTTTTTGTCATTGCAGTAAAACAATTAGGAATATATCGAAACGGATTGTCTATTAAAATAAAATGGAAATAACACTAAAATAAATAATATTAATTTTTGTGATTAAATTATATATTCTTATTAGAGATATTTCCCTAAAAGTAGAACATAAAAAAACTTGTTTTTGTGTAAAGTGTTTCTTTTAAATCTGCATTTGTTCATTCTAACAATAGATTGATTAAAAATTAAATCTAAATTATTGTTCCGTTATTTAAAAATTCGTAATTGCTATTTTTTATTTCAGATTTCATTAGAGATATTTCCCTAAAAGTAGAACATAAAAAACTTGTTTTTGTGCAAAGTATTTCTTTTAAATCTGTATTTGTTCATTCTAACAATAGATTGATTAAAAATTAAATCTAAATTATTGTTCCATTATTTAAAAATTCGTAATTGCTATTTTTTATTTCAGATTTCAATATTTTTAATAATGTTCCCTTTTAACAAATTTTTTAATATTATTTTGAAATAATTTTAAGATTTTGATAATTTTTTTTATTATTTTGATACTATACTTTAAAGAATATTAATTAATAATAAATAAGCATTTTCATTGCAGTCAAATATACTTAAAATTTAATAAACACAACGAATCCTAATTAAGTTGCAAAAACAAAAAACAAAACATCTATATTATTTTTTTGATGTTTAAATCATTACTTTGTTCCCAATAACTTGCTGAAATATACTCTAAGCTTTTTACTTTAGTTAGTTTGCTTTGCTACACTTCCAAATTCTTGCTTTTGGTAACTTGAAATACCAAAAACTACAGCCGACTAAATAATTAATTCTTTTTTTAGGAAGGGCATTATTATTTACTTAATTTTAACATGTATGATACAACTTAGATTTATTATCTTTAGTAAAATGAAGCACTGGAATAGGTATTATTCTTTTGGGTATATACTGAAAACTTTTCTACTAGACAATCCAATGATGGCATTCTGTTTGTTAATATGTCAACTTAACTATATCTCAAAAGTATTAAAGAATTTATTGTTAATTCTGCACTTTTAAATAAAGAAGTTTAGCAATGAAATAATATAAATTTTCAAAAATACAAGCTTAATATATAGATATTTTTCAAAATTTGGTTTTTAAAATTATTAGTAGATTAAATATATATAGTTGAAAGTAAAATTTTAATTATACTGTAAAAAATAAATTGTAATTTTAATGACTATAAATTTGTCACTTTAAATTAAATAACGTTGACAAATAAATAAAAGTTTTTTTATTAAAGATGGAGCAAAGTCGTACTTCATTTAGTAATCATTGAAAGCATGAAAATCTACATTAAATTTATTCAAAATAATTAATTAATATAACAGTAAACTTTCTTATAATTATAATTTGTTGTTTTAATTATAACACAAAAAAATTAATTTAGATCTGAAATTCGATTATTGCCTTTCAAAACAAGATATTCTCATAATTTCATAAATCATAAGTTAGCATGTTTGTTCAAGCTAAACCATTAATTCTTGAGAATATCAGAGAAAAAAATTTAAATTACATGATGAATTTTCGACATAAACTTCAATAGCTTATGACGTGGGAGCACATATTACAAAAGGGAAGAATTACCTTTCTTGAAAACTTTTGTCTTCACGTCAATGAATAATTCATTTCATAAAAATTCTCAGACATTGTTAAAAAATGTCGAGCATTTTGATAGATTTAAGCTTTTCTGTATTAATGTTAGTAGGTTGTAAATATTATTTGAATAATAGATTATCATATTAAAATTTCACAATTTCCCTTATATACATACATACATATCATACATATATATATACATATATTTATATATATATATATATATATATATATATATATATATATATATATATATAAGAAGCAACATTGACTATGACATTTATTACAAAAAATAATAAAATTGATCCAAATAATATTAGTTATATTCATTTTATTTAATGAATAGTACTTTCACATATAGTGTGTGATTCAAAGAAATTTGAGAAGAACACTTTCAAATATGCTTAAAAAGAAAGTTCATAAATTTCCTGATTCAACTTTTGTATAAAAAATGATTTTCAATGAGTAAAAGGCTATTATCTAATTTTTGTGAAGTAGACAATTTTTTGTTTTTAGATGATATTTGATCAATTGCTGTTTTTTTTAGAGTTTACCATAATGGGCTTTTAAAATGGTAGGCAATAAAAGAAACCTAAAATACATTATTCTAATGTACAAAGTGCCTATTCAGATAATATGAAGAGTTTCGTGACAAGCAAAAAGGATGTTTATTCTTTATAACAGCATAGATGTAAATTTTCTACTTATCTAGTATATCTTGTCTAAATAGATATAAATATTCTGTTTGTAACATGTAGTTTCACATTATGGAATTCCTCAAACTAAGAAAAGTTGGGTGTTAAAATTCTAAAGACTCTGATCTGAATGCAAAAATAAATAATTGGGAGTATTATTAATATTAAAATATAAAAAGTGGAACATAAAAAAATAGTGACGGTAAAATTAAAATATTATTTTCAGCTTTTATACTGCTTATTATTTCCATTTTTTAAATTTATTTAAAATAATTGTATAAAAATAATTTATTTGGAAAATTCATTGTTAATGTTTCATTTAATATCCTTTATTAGTAAACAAATATTGGATTCTCTTTTTTTTTACATTACTACATTGTAGATAGTTATACCAAAATTATTTATGTTTAACTACTTTTACAAAATAAGTAGAGATGAGATTCCATTTCTAAGCATCGTTTAACTATAAAATATTTCACGTTTTTCATTCTTTTGCAAAAGAGCCTACCTTTTTAATAATTTGGCTTGTGAAAGAAAATATCTAGCCAAGTAATTTATTGTTATGCTTACCAATATTGGAAAACATTCTCTTTCATTTATTATCATGAGGCTGAGAGGCTTTGAAGGTTTTCTAATTAAAAATTTCAATATAAAATAAAACTGTAAAGTACACAGAATTATGAGCTAATAACAAGTAAAACAAATTGTCTGAAACATTTATAAAAGAAATTTTGTGTTAATTTAAATTTCATGGAAACAAAAAAAAATTCTTTTATTTCACTTTGTGTTAACAAAGGATGAATAAAAAATGTTGTAACAAACTTTATAAATAGTATATAAACAGGTAAATAGATAAATAAATTTAGATATTCTTACATATACATATTATGTAATTTATTATTGTATTACAAAAACTGCAACTAGTAATAAAGAAGCTTACGAAAGTACCATCTTCTGAACAATATGAAGGAAAATCAATGTAATTAATGAATAATTTCTCATTTTGCTCATTTTTATAGTTTCCATGAGCATAAATAAAACTATTTGAAACCCAAATACGTTATTTTTATGATTTATGCAATATATTGTTTATGCAACTGAAATAATATATAGAGTTAGTAGCACTTAAAATTCATTTTAATAGATCTTTAAAATGTTTGCTATGGATAGTGTGGTGATATATCAAGATAGTTAATGTCTTATTACTTTATTAAATAATGTATTATTAAATTCATCTACTGTAAAATAATTTAATTAATACTGTAATTAAAGAAGTTGTTTGCATTTTAATGCCTATTGGAAGCATATTTTAAAGTTATGCTTAAGTTAATATGTAAACGCTATAAAATGATCTAAAGTGAAAAGATGCCATTTTTTTTACTTTTCTTATACATCGCATAGAAAAAAATAAATTTATTTGTGTTAGTTGTTAAATTCCTTTTCTTAAAAATTAATCTAAATTTTATAATTTTTTTAAAAAAAAATTTCCATTTAAACATTTCATTTTATAAACTAAAAACATAAGATTAAATTAAAAAATTGAGCAATAAATTTTTATTGAATTTATATTCAATAAAGTATACCAAGAGTTTTTTGGAAGTAAAAGTAATTTTAAAATTGAAATTTTAGTTATCTCTGTTGTAATGGTTAAATGTATATTCAAACTAAATAGTAAATATATCAAACTGATTATATTTCTTGTAAGTTGAGGACTTTAATGTTTCGTTTAATTAAAAAATGTATAGAATATATTTATGTCAAAAAAAATGACAAAAGTCATTTATACCAAGTTGAATATTAGAAAAAAAAAGATAAATTTGAAAATCAATTTTGGACAGATAAGTATGTTGATTAAAGATATGCATTCAAGATGTAGTAAATTTTGGCAATATACACGTGTTCATATAAATCCATTTTGAGAAGTTTTTAATCTAGAATAAAAGAATACAATTTATTAATATTAGAGTACAACTTATTAAAATAAGTAAATGGTACTTAAATTTAAACACCAACTGAACAAATGGTCTAATATTTATTTCAAAATAATAATAATTATAATTTAAATATATATGTTGTAGCTTGTTATCCTGTACCAATGTTTATCATAGTAAAACATTTGATCACTATTAAATGCATGTCACTACAAGGTGGACGATGACATACCTTTTGGAAATTAGTTTCACTGATTTAGGGATTTACTATGCAATTAGCATTGAGCCATCATGATAAATAACCTGGCACCTATATAATCACAACTTCCCCTCGATAAGCTATCAACTTGCTAATTCTCCATAAGGGCTCCCCCATCAATAAGTTATCTAAATTCCTTCGTATCGCATCCACCATCCGACTGAGAACAGCAATCTTATCTGAAATCTTTATACTCTCGGTCTGATATGAGTCCGAATTCTGGATTCACACAATCCATCAAATGGAGAGCCTATTAGGCTGGAGACGTCGGAAGATACTTTCAGATGCAAATGGCTACATCGCACTTCCATTGACTATTCTGGATTTGGATGCCAGTGAATATCTATTTATCTAGAGAACCTGGGAGGAGCGAAAGATGGATCACTCCCGACACACCCAAAACAAAACTTATCTCTGCACTGAAAGAAAAAGGCGTAGGATTCTAGCTCGATAATCTTATTGCATTCTTTGCATTTTAATGTATTGTATAAGTGAATGGAAATGATGTATGCTTATAAAGGTTGAGAAATTAAATGAATTTTTCTCTATATTATATCTCTCTCTCTGTATATATATATATATATATATATATATATATATAT
>JAPDSC010057232.1:0-12211 GCA_026290005.1 Latrodectus geometricus
AGAGGAACTCTCATTGGATAAAGGGTAGAGCCACGGGTCGTAACACACCAGAAATGTAACGTGCACTGTTCAAAGCACCGTCAATGCGAACAAGAGGTGACCGAGACGTGTGTCCAATGGCACCCCATACCAGCACGCCAGGTGATGTGCCAGTATGACGATGACGAATGCACGCTGCCAGTGTGCGCTCACCACGATGCCGCCAAACACGGATGCGACCATCATGATGCTGTACACAGAACCTGGATTCATCTGAAATTATGACGTCTTGCCATTCGTGCGCCCAGGTTCGTCGTTGATCACACCATTGAAGGCGCTCTTGTCTATGACGAAGCGTCAAGGGAAGCCGCAGCCATGGTCTCCGAGCTGAGAGTCCATGCTGCTGCTAACGTCGTCGAACTGTTCGTGCAGACACTTGTTGTCTTCCAAACGACCCCGTTTCTTGACTCACGTCTCGTGACGTGGTTGCACGATCCATTACGGTCATGCGGATAATATGATTGTCTTCTCGGCTGCTAGTGATAGGTGGCCGTTGAGATCCCGCATGGCGTTCCGTATTACCGTCCTGAACCCATCGATTCCATATTCTGCTAACAGTCATTGGATCTCGACCGACGCGAGCAGCAATACTGCGATAAGATAAACCGCAATCCCGGTACGCTATAATTCGACCTTTATCAAAGTCAGAAACGTGCTGGTACGCATTTCTCCTTCTTACACGAGGCATCACAATAACTTTTCACCAGGCAACAATGTTCAAATGCAATTTGTGTATGAGGAACCAGCTGAACAATTTCCTCATTTAAACACAATGTAGGTATCGCTACTGGCGCCTGATTTGTCTGAATGCGCTGAAAAGCTAATCATTTGCATATCACAGCACCTTCTTCCTTCTGTATAAATTTCACGTCTGTAGCATGTCGACTTCTTGGTGCAGCAATTTTAATGGCCAGTAGTGTAAAAAAAAAGGATTTATAAAATGGCGGCAGTATAAAAAGAAAAGAGTACTTAAATAGCCTTTAAGTTCAAAACTTGTGTTCTATATTTAAAATTTAAATGAAGTGAAGAAAGGTTATAATTTCCCTTTTCCAATCAACTACCCTATTTTCAACGCTAGCAATAAAAGTTGTTTCACAACAAGTTTTAAATTAACATCAATTCAGAAAAAAAAACTCTCTTGCTAAGCCCATAATAATCTCTTAAAGAGACTTCCTGCTAGATTGATCTCAAGTCTCGGAGCTATCGTTACGCTAATTGTTCAACACATTAACTTTTATAAATAATTCCTCTCCTTGTTCGTGACGCTGAAAGAAAGTAAATATGTTTAATCTCTTTAGATGATTCCTTTTGGAGAAAAGAAAGAAACAGAGCTTCTGAAAGAAAGTGTAGATTATTTTTCTAATCCTCTTAAAGTGGATTACAGAGGAATCAATAAACAGTTAATTGTTTTTACGTAAAGCATGAGGACAAAGTTCTTCATAAATGTTTTCGAATATTGCAATGAATTATAATAGCAGTTTTAAAAATAGTTTTCCTTGTTTGGAGAATTGTGCTTACAATGTTTCATTTGAGTTAAAAATATTGTATGAGGGGTATTAATTATATTTTAATTAATTTTATAATTCATGAACAAAAACATGTTACAAATTTCATAAAAAATAATAGAATTAATGTTATTAAAAACATTTAGAAAAGAATTAATTTTATTAGCACTATAAAAATAGTACTAAAAATTAGATTTAGTATACATAAAGTGTTAAAACATTTACACAATTTATTTCCCCATTTTGTATTTTGTCTCGATCAGAAATTTTATTTTTTAATTCTTCCGTTGATATTGAAATGTCACAAAAAAGGAAACATATTTTATTTTTAAGGATTACAAATACAAAAATTAATAAAAGGTAATTATAAAAATTTCTAATGATTTGTGTTTATGTAATTATTTTTTATCTTAACGTATCTGATGCTTTCATTTAAATATAATTTTATATGCAAAATGTTTTAATTATATAAAATAATTTTTATCAAATTATTCATTAAAAAAATTGGAGCATACCCTATTATGTCGCTTTTTTGATTCATTCTTTTTTAATGAAAATAACTAATTTAACCTGTTAATTATTTTGGTTCTTTCGACTAAAAATGTTTCGAAAATGCAGATAGAAAGAATCCAAGTAAAAATAAGGGCATTCTTAAAAAATTTCTTTTAAATGTTTACTTCGAAAAAATTGATATTATCATTATTTAGGAAAATGCATACATTTTTCACGAAAAACATTGAAGAATGGCGTAACATTACTATTTACACACATCTCCCATTGAATAATAAGTTTAATATATGTATTACAATGCCAAGAATTCTTCGTATTGAAACATAAGATAAAAGTCTCTTTGTTCAGTTTTAGCATTCAAAGAGGATTTTTAATTAAAAAGAAGTCGCCGAATGACCTTGGCTTTTGCATCATTCATAACGAGCTGTGAATTCTGTTGCGGAAAGAGATTCAGCAAGCTATGAAAGCAATTATTTGACACAAAGGCTAAAGAGGATTAGTCGAAGATTTAAGATTCTTTTCGATACGGTGTAAAAAGGATGATTACACCAGATTTTTTTTTGCTCGAACACGTTATGATGTTACTTAGATTACACTCATCGAAAATCCTATTTAATATGTTTACAGATCCGCCTGAGCGGCTATGATGAATGTCTTCAGGTGAACCTAATTAAGACTGCGATTCACATAAATTTACCCTTCAAAATTCAATTTTCAGATAAATACCTTTATTTACTTTATCCTTTTAAACTTTCAAATATGATTAATAAATTTACATCTTATTTATGTTGATAAAGTCCTTATTTTTTTGTTTTTTTATCTGCCGTTCGAGATAGAAATGAGAACGTGCGCATGAAATCATGATATCGGTCTCTATGTAAGTTAAAATTGACGACATTCGTGTGACGTCATTTCCACAACTGTTTCCAAACAAATACAATGTAAACATTTGTTTAATATTGTATTTAAGAGTGCCTTCTTGACAAACTTGGAGATTTTTGTTTGGCTATCGATTTTATGGGTGATTTTTGTTGGCACAGAACAATAAATTGTTCTGTTGCAACCAGAATACGATTGGAAATAAGCCCAGCTTGGTGATGAACTTTGACTACAATTTGGCGAGAATCAAAGGTTAAAAATTTTAACAAACACGATATCCTTAAATAATGAATATCAATTTCAAAAATGACAATTTAAAAATCTATCACTTAAGTCTATGGCAGTTTCAATGATAAATGGCGCTTAACAGCAAATGTTTGGAAACAATATGACATCACAACTAATGTCGTCTATATGGGTTGTATTTCATTTTGAAGTTATGCTTCCTAAGTAAGTTTATGTTTTGAGCTCTCTGTGAAGTTGATCGCTTTCTGAAATTATGAACGGAAGGTTGAACTGCTGCTTTTAAAATTGTCAGCTATACATAAAGTTCATACATATATAGATGAACCACCGAACTCTTTTTAACCATAAAGTGGTTGTTTATTTCTTTACTGTTAAGATCATGTGTACGTCACTTTATTTTACTTATAATTGTTCTGTGAGATAAACAAATAAATGGTTTCAAAAATAATGCTGAATATTCAATTTTGTTCACCCATCCAAAACAAGTCAAAGTGTTAGTGGGATGAGCTCTTCAGTGAGCAGTTGGAAAGAAAATGTTGGCCAATATCTAAGTGTGGATTGGTTATTTTATATGTTCTCGGAGCTTTTGTCTCTCTCGATACCTCTATTAAAAAATAAATACTTATTAATCATTCAGTAAAGATAAATTTATTTCAGGTAGCATTTAAAGTATACTAATATTTGATTGTTTTTGCAAGCAATATATAAATCATAATACTATTCATCATGCATCTATTCAAAAATATATGTGCATATATTTTTTGTGCATCATATACACTAATACTTCATACCAAAAAAGTTGGAATACTGACTTACGAAAACTTGTTTTTATTTCTCAGTATTTAAAAATCATTTTGTTACATCATTAATGCATTTTTGTGAAAAACTTCGTATATACACAATATCAAATTTAAAGTTTGGGTACCTTATGTACAGAGTATCTGATATTTTAAAAATTCTTCGATAGGAAAAAATATTTTTATAAAAACTTCCAATAGATTTTATTTGATTGTTTCGAGGCAGAGATAACCACGGTTTCAAGCGATTTCCCATGAATTCCAGCAATGCGCATGTTGACCGAAGTTGTGAAACCATAGCTGAATAGTTTTGAAAACATTGCATCATTTTCGCCTGATGACTCGCTCGATTTGAATTCAAAAAGACTTTGAAGAACATTTTGGGTGCAAAACATGGATTGTTCTAAGTACTCGAAAGACATGACATCGAGTGCATCTTCGTGGTTTATACTCTTTGAAAATAGAAATTAAGGTGAAAATGCGCTTTAGGTCTCCTACTCTGCCAACTTGGCGAAAATGTGCTGTGGGTCATTCACTTGGCGGGTTTTCAAACACGCTGTTGCCATGGCGATAATGGAATACGATTTTTAACAGTTTTAAGCAAATTAGCAACCAATGAAAATGACCGATTTTTCAAACTGAAACTAATTAACGACCAATGAAAATGCTAAAATAAAAAAAAACAATTAATGAGCATGCGCGGAAAAGCGCAAATTATTTTCTCCCGAGGTTGCCATAAAGAGCTCATTAGGTATAAATACGTCCGGTTTACCACGCTTGGTGCATTTATCGACATGTTGGCAGAGTAGGGGACCTAAAGCGCATATTAACGGAAGCTATCTTCCATTGACTGAAGCCATAAGACAATAGAACAGAAGAGACAAAATAAAAAAGACAAAACATCCACTTTATGGTTAGTTTAAATCGGTAAAAACGATTTAAATGTTTCTTTCTAAAAATTATCTTTCTACTTGCTTGTAGAGTAATTTAAAAAAATAACGATAGTTACTAATTTTTTTTTTAATTTTGAATGAATATTATTTTTACCCATTAGTGAAAATGTGTTTTAGCCTTTTCTAAATCATCCCCGATAGGAAGTGTATTGAATCATGGATGAAAAGACCAATATTAAAAAAATTTTGTGTGCGACTTAAGATAATTTTTAAATGATTTTACCTTTCATTCAATTTGTTTTTAGCTGATGTAAGCGAGGGATCTTATTTTGTGCAATATAGCAGCGATTTGGAACAGCTAAATATATATGACTGCTTTTCCAAATTTGAGCTTGATATTTGTGTTCCATCAGAAGGCCCTGGAGATGGTGGCCACTCAATATTCAAACATGCATCATTACTGTTGAGAAAGGTTGTATAACGATATATTTCGATCTCTTCATACCTCGATTCAGAATATCGTTAATCTGCGCTTTAGGTCCCCTACTCTGCCAACTTGGCGATAAATGCACCAAGCGTGGTAAACCGGACGTATTTATACCTAATGAGCTCTTTATGGCAACCTCCGGAGGAAATAATTTGCGCTTTTTCGCGCATGCTCATTAATTGGTTTTTTTTCTTTTAGCCTTTTCATTGGTCGTTAATTAGTTTCAGTTTGAAAAATTGGTCATTTTCATTGGTTGCTAATTTGCTTAAAACTGTTAAAAATCGTATTCTATTATCGCCATGGCAACAGCGTTTTTGAAAACCCGCCAAGTACTGGACCCACAGCACACTTTCGCCAAGTTGGCAGAGTAGGGGACCTAAAGCGCATTTTCACCCAGAATGTAGTTTTTCTTTCTTGCCGAAATAAAACTCTCATGGAAAACGTGAATTACAATTTTCTAAAATAACTATTTATCCAAGACCAACTACAGTGGTACATATGTATTGAGATTGGGGATGAAATATGAAAAAATGATGTTGCTAGTAGATGAAGTTATCACTACCGTGTGTCATTTATATCGGATGATTATGTTAGATAACACAAACAGTAGAAAAACTTGTAATTATTAGTAACTGATGAAATCTTCTTTATTCGAATTGAATAATTTTGGAGCATGGAACGTGTCAAGATGTCCATTTTGAATTCAGTCCTAAGCTTTCATTTTTAATATACTTTGATAAATGTCCAATTTTACAGCTATAACAATAGTCTGTCACTTCAAAGCTAATCTTCTGTGTTTAAAATAGAACACCTTATTGTTGCCACAGATATCTGGGATAAGAATAAAATTAACGTCATATTATACAGTCTTGACTTCTCCAGAATGCAGTATTTGTCACGAATGATGAATTTTGAAGTGAGAATCTGGCACTGATTATAATCTTAGCAGTGATATCTCTGAGGTGGTTTGTAAAATATTAAATTCTTTAACTTATGTGTTATTTTAGCTGCTATCTATGATCGCTAATTGTTTACTAGCTTAAGAAAATTTTCTTCAGTTTAGATGCTATTGTATTCGTCTGATTACTGGTAATAATAACTACATTCAATTGTTGAACATTCATCAGCTATAAGTCACGTATCATTTCTCATAAATGTAAATTATATCTTTGCTACACGAATTACATTTCCGTAACGTCAATTTTATCTTCGCTATAATTCAAATGGCTTTTCAGATAAATGCTGATGGTATTCATATGATTAACACTTTATTTGAATGGTGCTGTTTCATGTATACAAACGAAACTTTGATGAAATATTCCTCAAAAGATTTCTTTCCAAACTCCATAAAGTCCCATTCGAGAATAAAAGAAATATACTTGATTCGAAATAAATTATTAATAACATTTAGAATATTTTAAATATAAAGTAATACTTCGCATATTTTATATTTAATGCTGATGCCCAATATATATCTTGGCGTTAATCTGCGCTTTAGGTCCCCTACTCTGCCAACTTGGCGATAAATGCACCAAGCGTGGTAACCCAGACGTTTTTAAATCTAATGAGCTCTTTATGGTAACCTTCGAAGGAAATAATTTGCACTTTTTCGCGCATGCTCATTAATTGTTTTTTTTTCTTTTAGCATTTTCATTGGTCGTTAATTAGTTTCAGTTTGAAAAATCGTTCATTTTCATTGGTTGCTGATTAGTTAAAAATCGTATTCCATTACCTCCATGGCAACAGCGTTTTTGAAAATCCGCCAAGTACGGGACCCACAGCATACTTTCGCCAAGTTGGCAGAGTAGGGGACCTAAAGCGCATTTTCACCAATACTTTTCAATCTGCTTTGCCAGACCCTCATCTCCAGTGCTAAATGAAATGCCTCCTCTAAGACCTCATACAACACGTTGTCCTCTCTACTAATGCATACACATCTTTTGCGATATTTTTGTTTTAGCCCGCATATGTACATTACTAGTTTCTCTTCATAAATCTTGAACACTGTGGTGTTGATCAAGAAAAATCTCTCTGCCAGTCGCTTGATAAAGAATCACTCTTGCACACAGAGATGCTTTTTCTGTGGTCTAAAATGCAAGTGTTCAGCTTACCCTCAAATTCTGCTATTGTGCAGTTCCCCTTGATAGTTCATGTGAAGTGTGATTGGCAATTCTTAGGTCCTCTTCCATACTCTGCCAAGTTCATGTCATTTCCCCAATTGTCTCTCTACAGTCCAGTTTCCATAATCTTTTTTTTAATTATGCTGGTATTGTTTTTGAACCTTAACTGGTCAATAAATTTTAGAAAATTTAACTGTATAAATTTCATGCACTGAAAGGTCTTTCGGAAAAATTGGATAGATTAAAAAAAAACTAAGTGGTGATTGTAGAAGTTCCAATGTTGCGTGTGTTCTTTTATATAATGAATTTGAGACTTCTGACAAATAATAATGTTTATTTTTCAAGTGAATAATGTCGAACAAAATTTTAGAACATCGTCTTACAATATCGTCTGATTAAAAACTAGCACGAGACTAGTTGAATTACGAAGAATTAATCTTCTATTATATGCCAACTGGAGGGAAATAAAAAGCCACTGAGTGCACACACTCGATGGCATCATTACAATGGTGTGACATCACTACATGATCATCGATGACGGCTCATGCACTTTTACTGAACTCTACTTAAAATTAACAGACTTGAATGTAATCAAAAACTGAATATTGATGTTGAATACCTCATGTAAGAGGTACCTGGTTTTTCAAAGAAAAGGTGCGTCTTAAATGCTGACAAATACGATAGTATATATATATATATATATATGTATATATATCATTTTTCTTGTTTAGTTAAAAACTGATCAAAAATGATTACTCTCTATATCTACTTATTTAATTTGAAGTATTTTAAGTTAGATATCAATTAAAATATCGAATCAGTGCCATCTTATTTCGAGAACTTGAACTGCCGTCATCCTCGGCATCATAACGTCTTTGTGAGCTCTTCTGTTGTTACAGCATCACACTTTATTCTACAAAGAATCATTTCACACGATTAGACAATGAAACCGATGACGTCACTGAGAACAATGGAACGGCAGCCCATGCGAGCTCATCAGGATGCTTGAAACATCCTTGGCCTTTATTTCGTGCGCTGAAATTAATATTTCCACTAAAACAACACCGAGCTGTTATTTGTTTAGTTTCCTAGATTATTATCTTTTTAAAGAAAAGTAGCAGTCTCTCAGTATACTCTGTTGCAAAATTTTGTTTTGGTAGGAAAGAATCATGTTCATTCCCAGAACTAAAAAAATAGGATTGAAAATGTTAACTACAGTTTACATATTCAATCCTATTTTTTCGGTCTGTACACTGTTTGGTCTCTACACATGAAAATATTAGGGCAAAGAAGGGAAGCAATATGTTTAAAATTGTTAAAAGCTTCATTTCCTTTTTTTTAATCATCTAGGCATGACTTTGGAGAGATTATTGCTTAAACTTTCGTTCATTTTTAATTATTTTTATTCAACTTTTGTCTAAAAATGCTTCTTCAGTTTACATTTTTCTCAAAATTATAAATGCTTTCTAAAATAAATTATATATTTTGTTTTGTAAATTTTATTTCTTAAAGAAAATTGACAAGATTTATAACTCGTTCGTTTTATTTTATCCTAACAAACATAATAACGGTCCATTAAACCTATGAAATTTTATCAAATAAAACTTAAAAGTAATAAATTTTTAGACTTGAAGGAAATATTAAATCCCAAAATTATATATATATATATATATATATATATATATATATATATATATGTGTGTGTGTGTGTGTGTGTGTGTGTGTGTGTGTGTGTGTCGATTAGTTTAGTTACTAATTATGCAGCTAAGTGGCATTTTCAGCTCAGTATATTAAACATATTTACAGTTATAATTACAGCAAAGGATCATGATATCAAAATTGTTGGTTTTTGAACTGTCAAAATTCAAAATACGTCTTCTTTTTTTATACTGTCTTCCATTTTTATCTAAAATTATTTTTACAAGACTTGACGAATTATCGTGGCCAACTGCTGCGCGGCTAGTACAAGTCAGTTTGCCTCTGCAAGCATTTCTCGAGTGCACAAAACGTTGTCAATGAAAACATCGCAAGGAATTTTTTATATAAATCCGGACGGGTAGATTCATGTACGCAGCTTTTATATTGTCCGGAAGATCTGATGTCGTAAGAGCCAGAATGAGATGCTTAGTTTCAATAACTTTTCCATCTCTTCTGACAGTGATGCGTATTACAGCATAGACCTTCTGATTCTGCAAATTCTCAAGTTTTTCATCCGACGGCGAGTTTAACAAATATTTTGCGGAAATCACACTTTGTGAAAAGTTTATGTTTCCATGAGGCGAGACAGTTACCTCAATGTTTGGTAACAATTACATGTTGTGGTAACAATTACTTGTTGGTGGAGGCTGCGAACTCTACACAATTGCTGCTTGTGTAGAGTTCGCAGCCTCCACCAACAAGTCACCTGATCGCAGTTATCTTACTGCAACGTATACTCCCGAAATTCTATTTTGTATTAGAAAAAAAGATACATTTTCAAATGAGCCCTTCTTTCTTTTTATGACATAAAATTTTGTATTTTTATTTTGAATAAGTTGCTCCTGAGGGAGAGAAAAAAAAATTGTATCCTCCATTTCATAAGAATAAAATTTCGGGACCTTACCGCATCACTCATCACCGAGTCCAACGAAGGGGATGCAAACAAGCTGCAAAAGTGCTAGCCAAGTTCTATACGCTCACAGTACATTCCTGTGATGGCCTCAACCCTTAACGAGTCATCCAGCAGATGTACCGATCGCTTGATCCATAAAGCCGATTGATGTGCTGAGGACCACAACACACCTCCCGTTTACCTGAAGCAGAGGCCAAAGTAATGTGTTGGTCTCTGGGGGCCTCAATTACCAGGACCCTCCTTTCCAGGGACACGGGTCTCCACGCACGGCAAACACATGGGTGATTTAGTCCCTAAGAGAATATAATAGCAACAAAGTGGCAACAGCTGCTCAAGGAGAGTCCTCATCCTCATCAGAGGCAACCACAATGAAGGAGAAGAGTAAAAAAAAACAGAAAAGAGAGGAGAGAAGAAAATAAAGAAGAGGACAAATCATTGGGGTACCTCGGGATTGTGACACCCGTGTTTACTTAAAGAAAGTAAACCCCCTGAGGGGCAAAGCATACGAGAAAATTTCTATTTTTATAGATCTTATCAACCGTAAGAAGACTTAAATCACTGCAATTTACAACCGCTAAATTGAACTATCACTGAAGCTTATATTAAACACCTCTTTTCTAATATTATGAACACCATTCTTTTGGTCAACCTAAATTCCAAAATGACTAATTGAAACTTTAAAAATAGTTATTCAAATGGTAAAGCCCTATTCTCACAACTACATAAATGCGCACTAAAAGAAATTGCACCAATAGAATCTACCTATTACCTTGTGTTCACTGTCATATAGACCTGACATATTAGACGTTGTCATCACCAATTCCCTACTTCCAATTGCTGCTGACGTAATTAACGATCGATTTTTGGACCACCTACCTCATTGGACCTCATTGGATCTCATTTGGACCTAAACATCACTTCGCTGAACATACCGCTAGTAAAACTTATTAGAAACTTTTCACGAATGCTCTAATACTTAATAAAACAATCTTGCCTATTTCTACTTGAAAAGAAGAAATTGATATTGATGATGATACGGTCAATAAAGGCATACTCAAAGTTTATGAAGACTTCAGGAAAGTAACTGAATATAAAGATTATTACACCAAGGAAATTAGAAATAAATTTAAGATGAAGAATAAGATGCCCAAACAATAGCAAAAATCTCTTGACCCCAGAATTAAGATTTTCTATTAAGTTATAGTTTTATCGTCACGAGCTTCGAAGCGCGGTACAAATGATTTGTTGGTACAGAACAATAAATTGTTCTGTTGCAACTAGAATACGATTGGAAATAAGCCCAGCTTGCTGATGAACTGTGACTACAATTTGGCGAGAATCAAAGGTTAAGCAAACAAAAGGTTAAAAGTTTTAGCAAACACGTTATCCTGAAATAATGAATATCAATTTCAAAAATGACAATTTAAAAATCTATCACCGAAGTCTATGGCAGTTTCAATGATAAATGACGCTTAACAGCAAATGTTTGGAAACAATATGACGTCACAACTAATGTCGTCTATTTAACTGTACTATTGTATGCGTTAGTATTTTTCTTTTCTCACAATTTATACATTGTAAAACACCACAAAAAGCCCTAGCGGCTATGTTTGGAACTAAATTTATTTTTCACGGAATCCTTTTCCCCATTTCTTGATTAGTCTGTATACCAAGTTTGGTGCCATTTCGGCTATTAGATCGAAGTACAGAGCGCTCCAAACACTGTACATGCAAAAGAACGCTCGTGACGATTGATGCTAGAAAATGTTGAGAACTTAAGTTAAAGATGCATCAGAAACTGTGCCTGACGTGAGAAGCTTACAGATGACAAATCAAGGATTTACACATATGAGTCTAAAACAAAGCAGCAATCGAGTTTTCCAAGCTGAGCCAAATCCAACAAAATTTGATCGCGGAAGGAGCACATCAAAGAAAACGGTTGTCTGTTACTTTGGCATTACCGGTCAGTGGAATTAGAGTCAAGCAAGAATGTCATTTATGAATGGTATCTGCCATCAGAAAACTTCACAATAAGACAAGAAACATTCGTCATCACGACATTGGCTTGAACAAAGAATCGTTACATAGGTGCTGAAATTGCAGGGTCTGGACCCTTCAAAATTG
>JAPDSC010057232.1:12221-32691 GCA_026290005.1 Latrodectus geometricus
CATAGGTGCTGAGAGAAAAAAATATTCTTAAAAAATAAAATTAAACGCAATGAAAAGTGTATTCATCTTCATGCAGAGTATTTCAAAAAATAGTAAAGCAAATTTCTATCCTAAATGAGACTGATTTTTCATTATTAGAAAAATAAATATCACAACCTCCATAATAACAGTTCATCAAGACATTGGGACACTTCAACATCTTCTGTTGTTGCCAAAAAGACTGAATCCATCTAAAGTTTTATATGAAATTTAAAATTCTTAGGGTTTTAACCCTTCTTTGCATAATGGTGGAAATTTCCCTCATAACCTATAATGCCCACAAATTATATAAAAGAACAAGTTCACTTTAAGTGGATCGTGTTTGGATACCTTTTTAACGTCCATTGCATAAAAAGAAACATAGCTGTCAAAAATAAACAAGTGTCATTATCAGTGCTTAAAGTTGTCTCATTCCGCTGTTTGTTGTAGTTGCAATAAACGTATGATTTCGTTTATAATTTTATTTTATTATATTAGAGTTTCTATTGCTAAAAAATTGAAAATGAGTGGAAGAAAGGTTTGTAACACGTGTTTCTGTTATTTTCCTCTTTTATTTCTATTTAGTACTAAGCTAATGGTTTAACTTTGGATAATGATGGAAATTTTTAGAATATTGTTTTTTGCTAAATCTATACTATAAATATATACTTTTTAACCATTTTTCCTTTAATTTTGAACTTGAATAATACCAACTTGATTTATTTCACCAATAAAGAAAAAATCATGCAAAGAAGGGTTAAATGTCATTTAAATATGCAAATTTTTGTTCGGTAATAGTTTGACATAAAATTTTATATATACTATATTTTTGTTAAAAATAACTTTTAATATTGCAAAAAAACTTATTTTAAAACATCATTACAAAGCTGAAAAAAGTGATTAGATGATAAAAAAAAAAAAGCATCCATCATCATAAAAATTGTAAGCTATTAAGAATTCAAAGCCAGCTTCCTTTCAAGAATTAATTTCTTAAAATTTAATTAATTCGTTCCACTAAAATTTTGATATATGAGCTCATTTAAAAATCTGTTTCGATACTATTATTAGTTTTCTTTTTTGACAGAGAAATAACATTTCATGCATACGGAAGTTTTTTTTTTTTTTATTTTTTTTTATTTTTATTTTTATTTTTGTTTTTTTTTTTTTTTATATATATATGATTGTTTCGAATACTATGACACAATTTTTGAACGGAATCCAATAAAATCGAGCGCCCGTGAATTGCGCTCTAAGCGAAATCTTTTCTTCGCGTCCAGAAAGAGAAACAATTGCTTTTCCCCCGACGACCATTAACGGGCGGCCCTTTGACCCCGCCATCCGAAGTAACTTCCACCGTAACCGAAACAAAAATCCTCGCCTCGAGGCGGCGAAGTGTGCTTTGCATCATTTTGTTTTCGCGCTTAAAGTAATTAGACCGAAGAGAAATTCATTTCATTACGATGCGATTTTGCGGAAGTAATCTTTCGTTCCTTTTCACAAAGGAAAGTTTACGCAAGAAAGTTACATTAGTAATGAATCTTGGATTGTTTGACAATTATTTCAATCTAAAGTGCTATCAAAATTCTCAACTGCTCTCAATATAGTTTTTTACTAGTCATTTTTTTTTTCCTTTATATGTATCGAAATGACAATTTGATAATAAAATTACAATATTTTACATTTTCCTAGAAATATTATTAGTAACAGATATTATAATTTTTTCATATTATTCATATATATATATGTTGTTGTTGTTGTCGTGTGTCAGCCAGGCTCGAAATATGGGGTGCGCTGCTCCTCTTTTCCAACTGAACCCTATTTGGTGTGGAGTCCGACTTCCTCAGTACACACATGCCATAGGTACCCGTTTATAGAGTAGGCAATCATTCACACACACAAAGAAAGGACAAAGACAAGAAAGAGAGAGAGAGAAAGAACATGCATGCCCGAACCAGGATTCGAACCCAGGTCCCACCCATCTGTAGTTAGGTACGCTAACCACTAGACAGGTTGGGCTGCTTATATGTATATATATACATGTACATATTATAAATACATGTATATTTACAATATATATGTATATTTAATTTTATATTTTCGTTAAATATATTTATCTTAGTGAAAATATTAGTGTCTATCATTAATATTTAGATTTTGCGGAAGTAATCTTTCGTTCCTTTTCACAAAGGAAAGTTTACGCAAGAAAGTTACATTAGTAATGAATCTTTCATTTTTTCTTGGATTGTTTGACAATTATTTCAGTTTAAAGTGCTATCAAAATTCTCAATAAAGTTTTTTACTAGTCAAGTTTTTTTTTCCTTTATATGTATCGAAATGACAATTTGATAATAAAATTACAAAATTTTACAGTTTTCTAGAAATATTATTAGTAACAGATATTATTATTTTTACATATTATTCATGTACATTTATATATATATATATATATATATATATATATATATATATATATATTATAAAAACATAATAATATATAATATTAATAAATTTAAAAGAAATATTTCAACATCTTGATTTTCTTCTCAACTCAATTTTATGCTTCAGCTCATGTACTCTGTTATTGATTCCTACCTAATATAAAACAATTAACACGTGTGCCATTTATTTTGTGTAAAATATAAAAGGTGAAAATAATACAGAGTTATTTTCACCTTTTGGTAAATAAAAAAAGATATAAAAAAAAAAAATTATTAATTTTTTTTTATTTCTTAAGTTTCGACAAATATTATACGTATAAAATATTTTACCTATTGTATAAGAATTTCATACAAGTCTCATTAAATTTGTTAAAAAAAAATACGGATATGCATTATTTTTTTCCATATGCATTGTAATGCATTTTAATTTGCGAAGTCATTGTACATTGTATTGCACATGTATATTTACAATATATATGTATATTTAATTTTATATTTTCGTTAAATATATTTATCTTAATGAAAATATTATTAGTGTCTATCATTAATATTCATGATATATATACAGTACAGTACATTTATTGTTTTACCGTTGTTTATAACTTAGTCTAACGTTATTACAGACTGTCAATATTTTAAAGATGTTACGTTGCTGAAGAGCTCTTAAGAAAAAACATGTTCTTGCTTCGGAAATCACAAGTGAAGTTTTATTTATAACATTGAATCAGATTTATGAAGGGAATCTATATCTGATGCTCGAAAATTACATCAGGGACACATATTGGCTGCAACAATTTAAATCTATCTGTTGAATTCTATAAAGACTCGGGTCTTGAATTTGAATTGATAATTATTTCGAGTAAAGTGATTCTATGGTAAGAAAGATTTGTAGATATAATTCTAATTTTCAAATAATTTGGAAGAATTTATTTTGGATGAGATCATAATAGTGATTCAGCAACAAATGTGACTAAGGGAATCTGTCTGTTACGCAACTCAATAAATCAGTTATGCTTTCCTCGTGATGCATTTCGATTGGAACATTAAAAGTGGATGACTTAGCATACAATGGCATTTCGAAAATACATTTCTTCCCGTCTCTAATTATGAGAGGAGATCTTTTATTGTCGATCCCACCTTCTCTTGCGCAATGTACTTTCAAAGATGGAGCTTTGATGAATGGGGTCAGGTGAAGGTTCAGAATCACTTTCGACCCCCGGGGCTATACGCAACGGAGGGAGTGAGAATGAAATGAGCGAGGATCTTATTCAATCAGTGGGCTGACAATCAATGATAGGGGGAGAGCAACTTCGTGAGAAAACTTCCTTGCTGCACCTGCGTTTACAACTGGTCGTTTACAGCCTGTAAAAATCACGAGAAGAATGGATCTAGTGTTTGTTAGGTTCCTAGCCTAAAAGGCCATGTACTTTCTATTCCTAAGAAATGTTTCTACACCTAACTTTAGTTGAGATTAACATAATGATTTCAAAACATAAGATTATTTAAACAAAAAATTTAAGTAAATATTTTGTTTAGGTTAAAGTGCTCCCAACGAGAGTTCTTTGCATGAGATTGAATAAGCATAAAAAAGAAAAATTTGAATACACATTACAAACAACAGTGCAAGAAAATATTTTTAAATTACAATTTATATACATAGTATTAATAAAACTATATAAAGACAAAAATATTTTTTTATTCTATTATATATATATATATAAAATATGCATATATATAAATACAATTTTTATTTATTTATTTAATTCTACTTTTTGCGAGGCGAATAGATAAGTTTGAAAGTGGCTTAACCCGCAGAACCGCCCTTGGTCTGTGGAAATTGGAAAGTTCATAGGGACTGTAGTTTTCAATTGCTTGAATTTCAGAGTTATCAATTTCATAAAGTTTGTTGTAGAAGCGAAAAGCAAGGAATTGGATGTATCTTGATAAGGGAAGGACAGCCAAATTGTTTCTGATGTAGATGTCTGACTGAGTGATCAGTCTAAGAAATTTACTTTGTTGACCCTCAAGAGGTATCAGGTTCGTTTCCGCAGCACCACCCCAAATTGGGGCTGCATAGGTGATAATAGGGCGAAGGTATGATTTATAAATTAATAGCTTGTAAGCCATGGAGAGCTTTGATTTGTAGGCAACTAAAGGGTAGAGTGAAGTTTTGGCAGAAATAAATTTATTCTTGATTTTATTAATATGGGCTCTCCAGGTAAGTTTTTTATCTAACGTAAGACCGAGGTATTCGACTTTATTTGACCAGGGGACCGAAAAACCGCTTAGTTGAATCTGGGGGGGGGGGGGTAGAGTGCGTTTCCTAGTAAAAATGACAGCAGTGGATTTGCTTGGATTTATTTTAATTTTCCACTTACTAAGCCACTCTTCACTGGCCATGAGGTGTTCAGTAAGGGAAGCATGGATTTTCCAGTAGAGAGAGCTAGTGGACAAAACGCCAGTATCATCCGCGAACAAGCAGAGCAAAGTATTTTGGTGTTGCGGAATATCATTGATATAGATGTTAAATAAGAGAGGACCCAGCAGGGATCCTTGCGGTAAAATCACAAGTGCAATAATTTTTTTTACTTGTAAATAGCACATAGTGCAAATTAGGAAGTTACTTTGCATCAAGAAGTGGGAAATATTTCCTCTGCACAGGATCCAATGACAAACATCTTGGAGGCACATCTAGAAACTAGTCTATTAAAATAAAGATTTTTATTAAATATTCTTAGGAAACCTGTAAAATCCGCTCTCGTTCAATTCATATTTACAAGTGCAATAAATTTTCACTCTTGTGAATAAAAGAAAAAAATCACTTCGTAGCAAGATGAGAATACATTTCCTCTGCAGAAGATGTAAGAAATAATTTAATGATAAGCAGCTTATGTCAAATTACAGGCGTTTTCACGTATTAAAAATTATAAATATGTATATTCCAGTTAAATTATTTGACTTCAATATTCTTAAGTATACTATAGTGTAGAACTGTGTGTTTAGGTAAATATATATTTTCTCTAAATTTGGTAATTCATATCCTACTATGGTAAACCAAAATTTTACTATGGTCGAATTAAATATCAGAGAATAATAACGAGAACACAAGTAGCACTAGAAAAATAAATAAGGGTATTGCAATTGTATTAATTTATTGCACTTTAATTATTATTTTAATTTATAACTTTATTTTATAACTGTTATCTAATAATTCTAGTTTAATAAATCTAATTTATTACAGACATTAAACCCGGTATAAATATATAAAAATTATAAATATCTCTAAGAGGCATTTTCTATTTCAGTCAGAAAATACAAAATATCAAAAATGCAAAATTTACCATATATTTTCATTCTTCTATTTATTATACAATATTGATATTCAATTTCAATAAGATTTACTTTTTTAAGAATATGTCATACTTTAAATATCCTATATTTATTTTACAAATTGTTATCAATAAAAACTTATTATCTTTCTAAATAACAATAATAAAACTTACTTAATCAAATAATTATTATTAAAATTACTCAGTTCTTACAATCTTAAAGCATATAATTTAAACGCTAACTTAAAAGCAACTTTTTTTATGATACATTATTTAAAACAAATGAAAAATGTTCTAGTGCGTACATTATTATTGAAAAATTGGAACAAAATCTTCGTGATTTTTTTCAGGGATAGAAAACTCTCTACTGTTACCATATGACGGTTGAAGATTTAATGTAATATGCGGGGTTCTTATTAAAAGTCCTAAAAATAAACTAGTAAGTCCTAACGATTATTCACCTTATTGGGTTTCGAACTATCAGAGAGACTTTGTTTCTACCTACGAGAAAATTTACTTCTTGTCAGAATTATTTTAATAAATTTCTACCAGCTGGACTTCGTTCAAAGTGCAAATTAAAATTGTAATTTAAATGCAATACCAATTTTGAACTTTTTGTTTGAAACTAAGGTGTAAAGCGACGAATTTCTTGCTGAATGTAGTCTAGTAATCATGGCCGTCATTTTATTTCTAATGAGTCTGCATAATTGAACTGAACACGTCTTGCTCCAACTGAAACGTCACCTCAAGCCATTGATTAATAGACATATGTGTAAATATTACATTTTTATGCGTAATATTACTTTTGTGCATTAAAACGCCCCAAACTTTTTGAAGCGATCTTCATTCAGATATCTTAAGCGAATTTAAATATTTTCGTCAATGATTTTCAAGCACTGCAACTTTGTGTGTCACCATATTTTAGAAATGTATATAGTAAAACTATAAAGTTTTTTTATTATGAGTAAAATGTTTCTACATTAAAGAAAAATACACTGTAAAAGAGTAGTGTTGTTTTTTACTGTTAAATACTATATTCTTTTACAGTTAAAAATTGTTTTTATCTTCGATAGCTCGTTAATCTGCGCTTTAGGTCCCCTACTCTACCAACTTGGCGATAAATGCACCAAGCGTGGTAAACCGGACGTTTTTATACCCAATGAGCTCTTTATGGCTACCTCCGGAGGAAATAATTTGCGCTTTTTCGCGCATGCTCATTAATTGGTTTTTTCTTTTAGCACTTTCATTGGTCGTTAATTAGTTTCAGTTTGAAATATCGGCTATTTTCATTGGTTGTTAATTAGTTTAAAACCATTAAAAATCGTATTCTATTATTGCCATGGCAACAGTGTTTTTGAAAACCCGCCAAGTATGGGACCCACAGCACACTTTCGCCAAGTTGGCAGAGTAGGGGACCTAAAGTGCATTTTCACCCGATAGCTGTAAAGTGAAATGTATGTTCCAAGTGAAGAAATTTTAAGCTTTACAGATATCACAATTTTCTAAACCTTATTTGTGTGAATTAGAAATTTACTTAGATAGAAATAAAAAAAAAGAATCGATGCTATTAAACATAGAAGGAAATAGGCGAATAGCATTGTCATTTCTACGATCCCATGTAAATGAAATTATCAAAGAGTAGCAAGCTCTCATGAAAAGTATCATAACGAATCCCTTGATAATGTTGGTTTCGTAGTACATATTATATTATTTTATTCCACGTTTCAAATTATTACCACAAACTGTTAAACATATAGTATTAAGGTAAGTAAACAACTTTAAAACTTATCTTTATTTGACGCTAAATGGTGACAAATAAGGAATCACTGATTTACGTATTCGCTTAGAAACCATTGCTTGGTGGACATCAAAGGTTTACTTTAATATTGCAGTTGTTAGATATGACTAAATTTAACCAATTTTGTCTCTTCATAACTGTTTTATATTGAAAAAATAACATTAGAACGTTATAACACACAACCATTGTTTATTTTCTTTTTTCCGTTTTTTTTTCTAAACAAACAAAAACGTGGCCAATCACTTAAAGTGAAGAATTAATTTAGAAAAACATAAAACTCAAACGGTTTATAGTAAAATACATCCTCCTACCTTTTGATGAACATCAAAAAAGCAAGAACACCCGCTAACATAAATAGGCATGGTAAAATCACTTTCCCCTCTAAACATAAAATACTTAAAAGTAAATAAGTACTCAAGAACCAAGATTTAAAGTCCAAAATTTTAGAAAGGTTATTTAAGAAAGTTCAAAATCCTGTAGCTTTGATGGCAACTGTACAGTTCTTCCGCACCTAGTTGTTCTCTTTGGCACAGTACAACTCTGAACCTTATTTTTATCTCTTAGTTCCTTGAACCTCTTCAACTGAATCGCTGGATGTTTCAATTTCTAAGGGGTAAAACTGGGCGAAGTAACTCTCCAGAAACAGTTTTTATTTTCACCACTCTAGTAATACCACCTTTTCCTGGATACATAGCTATACGTCCTAGTGGCCAAAAAACTCTTTTCTTGTTGTCATCTTCCACTAAGACAATATCATTGAATTTTAACTCTTTTCAGCCTGTATTGGACTTTGCTAAAACCAATTGTCCTAGGTATTCAGAACGAAATCGTTTTCGCAATTCTTCTCTTAACTTTTGGTGGCAACGAAATCTTCTGGTGATATCCACCTCATCTAGATGGTCGAAATCGGGAACTCCCACCGTCTGCATATCCTGTAAAAACATAGCTGGAGTCAAAGGATTTAAATCTTGATCATTTTTTTGGATATGTAAGTTAAAGGCCGAGAGTTGAAGATCGATTCACAGTCATACAGTAAAGTAATCATTTCTTCATGCGGTGCCTAAGACTCGTCTTCAGCATTTGTATCAAGCCACCCGACCAGACTGCTGTGGGGGGATTGAACTTACATGGAGAAGATGGTTTCAAGTTGAATCTTATTGGAGCAATTGAAGATAGTAGCCGCGCGTGTTGTTTGGCTTAGGGAATGAGTGGGAGTTTTAAAGTGTTGCCTTCTAGACATCCTTAAAATTTCATTTTACTCAGCAAATTCAATTTACTGATAAATTACTTACCATGGAAATAACCTTCGAGAACGCAAAATAGATTTACTCACCATCTTCCACTTGTTAATCAATCAATAAGTCGATATTTTTATTTACTTGAAATAACTCAAATGTTTTATTTATATTTGAAAATAATGAATATAGATAAAATCAAATTATTAATCATTATATTTAAATGCAAACTTTTTTTTACAAAAAGAACGATAAGTCTAAGCCAACGAACGTATGAGTTAAGAAAGTTGATTTAATGCAACTTCTACTTTTTTGATTTTTAATAAAATTTTTTTCTCAAAAAGTCCAATCGAATTAATTCTCAGTTCTTCTAATATAATCTTTTTCCACATTCGTTATAAATGCAAAATATTTACTTGGCTCTTTCAAAAACATTCTGACTAGAAATGTTGATTTTTAATCTCATTTAAGCATTAACAGGAAAGAAAGCTTTTACGAAATCTAGTGGAATGCCATTTTTAAATGGTAATTTGCGTTCCAATTAATAACCAAAATTCACTTTTTGTCTACAAATATACATTTTTCTGGATAATTCACTTTCTCTAATTAGGCACTCTGTGTTTATGTGAGCTATTTCAAATATAAATAAATTATTGAAACAAATCATAGTAGGAAAATTAATATTTGGCTAAAACCAGTTTGATTTGTCTTCCAATAACAAAATATATTTATCAATTAACGTTATAGAAAAATATATGAAATTTTAAAATATATTGAAATTACTAAATGTGATTGGTTCGTACAAATCACTTCATCATATTTTTTATTTATTTAGTGTTTTACATAATGTTACATACTCAGAATGAATTTTTATTCTATTTTTCTTCTTTACACTAAAAATATGTTACTACAGAAGTACCAGAATCAAACTATATTCTTGAGAAAGTTCTGAGGGTAATTTGTTAATCTTAAACCTGAAAAAAAAAATGGAAATTTAAGTGTAAGTAAGTTTTATCAGTTGAAAATGAAAAATTATCTGCAAATAGTACGCACTTAGATAGAGCTATGATAAAATTTGTTGATATTTAAAAATTTATTTACTAAATATAAATATAAGTATACTGTTGAAATTTATAATTGCCTAAATTATTAAATTACGGTATTGAATAAAGACTTCTCGATTACTTTATTTAAATATATAAAATTCATTCATTCACAAATTTGCTATTAATTTAAATTCATATACATTATAGTGTCTGTGATTATCAGCTGATTAAGTAATGCCCTGACTTCTGGTTCAACAGCTCGAGTGTTCGATTGCCATTCCACGACCAGTCGACCACGGTCGACTGGTAGACCACGAAGTCATTTTAGGTAGTCCGCGTGACAATCCCGATAATGACCTTGGATATTAATAATTTATGACTTATGACTTAGAATTAATGAATTATTTAAAATAAAAATTTTCTACAGTCTACGCTTTAAGACCAAAAACAGACTGTGCAAAGATTTACGATTTAAAGATTTATGTTTAAAGGTTTATGATTTAAAACCTAAAACGGACATGATGACGCGATTAAAACATTAAAAAAAACTATAGAAAGGTATGCATCTCAATTAAGAAAACATGAATTGAGAAACTTCAAAAACATGGAAGAAGAGTGCATTCATAATCCAAACCGAGTCTTCGAAGCTATCCCTTAATACTTACTTGTTTTGTTTGAAGAATTTGAAAGAAGATTCGCTGATTTAATTAGGTTGAAAGAAATACTCAACTTTATAATATTTCCATTTAATGAAAATGTCAACATTGATGAAGTATCTGAAAAAATAGGACATTTAATAGATATCACATCAGTCACGGTCGAGGAAGACATTATTAAATTAAGATGCGATATATTTCTTAAATCCAGAGCATATTTAGCGATACTGATTTTTGAAAATTAATTTCTGAGGAAAGGTTTCCAAATATTTACAAATTGATTTTGTATTTGAAATCATACTTTGGATCGAGGTATCTTTGCGGATCTGCTTTTTCAACCATGATCAAAAAACAAAGATTGGTCGCATTTAACATATGAACATTTAATTTCGTGTTTATGCATTGCAATAAGTTCGTATCAGCCATAATATGATAAATTTGTCGCAGATATACAGTGCAAAATTTCAACTAAACGTAGTGAATTGGATGGTCAGTTTTTGATGTATGAATACTTTGATTATTTTAGTCAGTAAATTTTTATTTTATAAGTATTAATATTAAGTTTTTTTAGAAAAATTACATAATTTGCCATTTCATTTTTTCTTGTTACCGAAAATAAATATGTACGTTAATTTAGCTCTGCCATTGGTAGACCACCTTCGATTTTTTAAATGTGGAGTAGACCCCGGATCCCAAAAGTTTGGCCACCCCTGATACAAACAATTCAAAGTCCAGCTTGGTTACTTTAGATTACGTTCTTCATAAGAAAATTAATTATTCATCCATCTATTAGAATTGTCATAAACCCAGATTAGGTTCGGCATGGATGACTTTGTAATCAGTCCTGTCAACAAGTATCTAAATATTTCCTTCTGGTAAATTTAGTAATATTTAAAAATTGTATTTTTTTATTTAAAAAGAGCCATAATCACGAGAGTTTTTTTTTTTTCTCCAAATGTCAAGTCTGTTTTGCGGTGCGTGCAGCCAGAAAACAGTTAAAACTTGAGGCTTTCCATCAGAGAAATCGATTTTCAGTTTTAAAACATAACTGTTCCTTTCTTCCGCATCACGGAGAAAAGCGTGTTTGTTTTTAACCTCTTTTTCAAGAACGTTCCGATCAGAGGAAGATTTCTGCTCTGATCATGAAGATCATGCTCCGTTCCTCCCTTTGTTTTAATTTGGGCTTCCCATTTCACGCGTCTCTTTACTAAATGAAGTTGGGCCTCTTGCACACAGCTTCTATGCTATTTACTCGAGATTTACAATAGAAAATTGATTGCGAAAAAAATAAATTTATGGCTCAGATTTACTGTACGGTCGCTGTTGGCGCTATTTTCCAAAGTTGGCGATAAATAACATTTTCTGGCAACCCAATCAATTCTGACCAATCACAAATGAGGGATTCCGACAAATGAAAAATGGGGGATTATGATGTAACGGGAAAAGACCAATGAAAAATGGAATATTCTGTTTACTTTTAGACCTTGCTGGTTTAAATTGGCGAAGTTGGGGAGATACTTGGCAATTTTTTGAAAAATTCGCCAAGAGCGCCCGTACAGTAAATTTTTACCAAATTTATTACCTAAATAAGCAAATCCTGATGAGAGAGAAAATTTTTCATCAAATTGAAGAATGAGTTCTTTTCTTATATGGACATAATATTTTTATTCTTGTAAATATAAATATTTTTACAGTATATGATATTGCTAAAAAATAAATATTTAGTAATGTTAATGAGTATAATGAAACTTCTTATTATAGATATACACTACTGGCCATTAAAATTGCTACAACAAGAAGAAATGCAGATAACAAAATGATATTTATTGGACAAATATATTATACTAGAAATAATAAGAGATTAAATTTTCAAAACATTTGGCTGGATAGATCCTGAGAAATCAGCACCCAGAACAACCACCTCTGGCAGTAATAACAGCAGTTATACGCCTGGGCATTCTGTCAAACAGAGATTGGATTGCATGTACAGATACAGAAGCCCATGCAGCTTCAACACGATGCCACAGTTCATCAACCGTAGTGACTGGTTTTGGGTAACGAGACAGTCGCACGGCAACCATTTGACCAGACGCTTTCTATTGGTGAAAGATCTGGAGAACGTGCTGGCCAGGGCAACAGCCGAACATGTTCCATATCAAGGAAGATCCGTACAATACCGGCAACACGCGATCGGTCATAATCCTGCTGAAACGTAGGGTTTCGCAGGGCTCGAATAAAGGTTAGAGCCACGGGTCGTAACACACCAGTAATGTAACGTGCACTGTTCAAAGTACCATCAATGCCAACAAAAGGTGACCGAACCGTTTATTCAATGGCACCCCATACCATCACGCCAGGTGATGGGTCAGTACGACGATAACGAATGACCGTTGCCAGTGTGCGTTCACCACGATGCTGCCAAACACGGATGCGACCATCATGACGCTGTACACAGAACCTGGATTCATTTGAAAAGATAATGTCTCGTCATTAGTGCGCCCAGGTTCGTCGTTGATCACACCATTGAAGGCGCTCTTGTCTATGACGCAGCGTCAAGGAAAGCCGCAGCCATGGTCTCCGAGCTGGGACTCCATGCTGCTGCAAACGTCGTCGAACTGTTCGTGCAGACACTTGTCTTCTAAACGACCCCGTTTCTTGATTCACGGCTCGTGACGTGGTTGCATGATCCATTACGGCCATGCGGATAATATGCTTGTCTTCTCGGCTGCTAGTGATAGGTGGCCGTTGAGATCCCGCATGGCGTTCCGTATTACCGTCCTGAACCCATCGATTCCATATTCTGCTAACAGTCATTGGATCCCGATCGACGCGAGCAGCAATACTGCGATAAGATAAACCGCAATCCCGGTACGCTACAATTCGACCTTTATCAAAGTCAGAAACGTGCTGGTACGCATTTCTCCTTCTTACGCGAGGCATCATAACAACTTTTCACCAGGCAACTACGTTCAAATGCAATTTGTGTATGAGGAACCGGCTGAACAATTTCCTCATTTAAACACAATGTAGGTGTCGCTATTGGCGTCTGCTTTGTCTGAATGCGCTGAAAAGCTAATCATTTGCATATCACAGCAGCTTCTTCCTTTCGTATAAATTTTACGTCTGTAGTATGTCGTCTTCTTGGTGTAGCAATTTTAATGGCCAAAAGTGTAGTTTTATTCTATATTTCTATAAAAATAATAATGTAGCAAAATGTTTATATAGTAAATTGCTTATTAATTTTTAACTACCAAATTTCCTCAGTTTAGTCCCAAATTTAACTTAATAAATTGAAGTTCTATCATTACAAAAGAAGTTTATCAATTATATTTATGCTCTATTCAATATCATTTGTTGAGTGAATAAATATTCTATATAAAATAAAATGAAGGAGAAAAAGTGATTTCATTTAAAATGTAGGAACAACTTTGTTGCAACCCCCCCCCCCCCGAAAATATTACGCGCCAAATCTGGCACTGGCCGACCGACTTTTAAGGGTTGCTGTTTCTTATTTTGGTGTTACCAATTTAGGTTTTTTCAGCTTTTAGGTATTTGCTGTTGCCAAATTTAGTATTTTCTTGTATTTTGTACCATTTTCTGAGTTTTTTTTTTTTTAAAGTTAATTATCTATTAATTATTTATATTTAGCGAGAATCCATCTTGACAAGTGAAAAAAGGTGCCAAAAACAGGTATTATGGTTGGTGAGGGAAAAAAAAGTCGCCAAATTTCCGATTTGGGGGGTATATCAAAGTAGTTCCAAAATGTAATCTATGTCATCAAAATATTTATCAAAAATATACATTTAGCAAACACAATACTTTGATTAATTTTTAATAATTTATAAAAATTTTCAATCGTTCCTTAGAAACCAAAATAATCTTTGAAATAAAATCATTTTATTAGAAAATTATATTTTCTATGCCAAATAAGAAAAATTAAAATTACAATGTGTGATGACATTCATTGAAGAACGTTATGAATTGCGCCCTTTTATGATTTAAACTTTGCATAATAGTCTGGAAAACATGGAGAAGTGAGTAGAGATTCGCTTAACAAATGTTGGTTGCAATCATAAATAACAATTGGAGAAAAATCGTGACCAGTGTTGAATGCAATGCAGTCGCTGCTCGAATTGATTTCAATCTAAATCGCTTTTCATTTACTGTTCTGTTTACATTTGAAGCACTTAGTTTTATTTGCATGCATGAAATAAAAATAAATGCTTGGATGGAAAATGCAAAAGAAATATTTCAGCATTTTCCTCAGACAACAGAAGATTTTTCGGTGAAAATGCGCTTTAGGTCCCCTACTCTGCCAACTTGGCGAAAGTGTGCTGTGGGTCCCGTACTTGGCGGGTTTTCAAAAACGCTGTTGCCATGGCGATAATAGAATACGATTTTTAATGGTTTTAAACTAATTAGAAACCAATGAAAATGACCGATTTTTCAAACTGAAACTAATTAACGACCAATGAAAGTGCTAAAAGAAAAACCAATTAATGAGCATGCGCGAAAAAGCGCAAATTATTTCCTCCGGAGGTTGCCATAAAGAGCTCATTAGGTATAAAAACATCTGGTTTACCACGCTTGGTGCATTTATGGCCACGTTGGCAGAGTAGGGTACCTAAAGCGCAGATTAACGGATTTTTCTTTTGTTAGCAACTCTATCAAATTCCTGATTATCAACAAAAAAAGATTTTATAGAAGGTTAAGTAAAGGTCATTCACATATTTTCTTTATATTAAGAACAAGTACTTATATAGAATAACCTATTTTTCAGAATTTTAGGCTTAGAAATATTTCAAAAATGTTATTTCGTATATACATTTGTAAACATGTTCCATTGATTGTTGAGTGTTTGGAAATTTTCCAGGTTTCCTCTCTTGCAATATGTGAATACCCGCCATGACCTATGAAAAGTTTTTTGTAGACAATTGAAAGATATTTAAATGTAGCTCAGATTTACTGTACGGTCGCTCTTGGCGCGATTTTCCAAAGTTGGCAATAAATAACATTTTCTGGCAACCCTACCAATTCTGACCAATTACAGATGAGAGATTTCGATCAATGAAAAATGGAGGATTCTGACAAAATGGGAACCGACCAATGAAAAATGGAATATTCTGTTTATTTTCAGATCTCTGTGCAGATTGGCGAGGTTAACGAGATTTTTGGCAATATTTTGAAAAAATCGCCAAGAGCGACCGTAAAATAAATTTTTACCTTAAATGTTTTCCATAGGCCTTCTGCAGTCATTATGTGATGTCCATATCTTAAAGTGAATGCCAAAGAACCTGCCTGTAGTGAACGAGTTGAATTCCATTCAAATCTGAAAACAATAGCACAGTGCTTTTCAATATAACATCAAAATCTATAGACAATAGAAACATTTCAGAGTCATATCTGTGAACATTCATTAAAAGCTAAAGATCGGACCATCTTGAAATGTGCTGTTTGATTTCATGTGAGTTTTAAAACTAATTGCTTCATTAATTTTATGGAGCCATGAAATCCTAGATTTTTAATATTGTATGAGATCTTTTCCAACAAACCAAATGAATATTTTTATTGCTTCTTATTTATAAAACATCAATGATCAAATTATCCACAATTTTGTGTTTTTAACATAAATAATATTTCGAATGTCCGTTTATTTAATTATAACTATTGTTATCTAAAAAATATTCTTGCATGGTAAAATTTCAACAGTAAATTTATAATTGTAAAACATAAAATTTTTTAAAAGAATTGGTAGTTTTAAAATTAGGTTTTTGTGTTATTGTTTAAATACTACTGGAACATCAAAGAAAATCGAAAATATGAACCCATTGTTGTATAAAAATGGGTATAAAAATGGCGCTGAACAAATGAATTTTTAACCAACAAGCACAAATATAATAAAGTATAATAATTCACAAATATAATAATTCTTGCGTCAAGAGCACAATGTGTGACTCTTGACGCAAGAATTTAAGTTTAATAATTGCTTTACTAATGATAAAATGCGTTTTTTATTTAATTAATTTTTATCTTAATAGAACTATAAATTTTCGTAGAATAAAAAGTGGACAAAAGACTGATGATTATTTTTGAAAATGAGCTGGGTTATAATTTTTTTTAATTGTGTTTTCTAAGACTTCTGTTCTTTTAATATTTTAAAAATATCAATATTTGTTTTAATTCTTAATTAACAAATAAAGTTATCTCATTTACTATTTTTACAGTGACTACAGGAATAACAAAAAATTAACTAAATGAATAATAATTTTAAAGTAATTTATCAAAGATGGATTTAATGACTAAAATCCCTTAACCAGGGGCCCCAAACACCAGATCCGCCTACAATAAAAAGTTATTTATCGATTATAACTGACCCCAGTAAAATGTCATTCTTTTAAGATTTTTCATTTCAATAACTTTTTCCGAAGAATGAATTTGAAACATCTTGGTTTTTAGTTACTTCTGCAAATAAATTCTGCTACAAATAAAGTATATTCTAAAACAGTGATTCCCAAAGTGGTCTATATCGACCCCTAGGGGTCTATGACAACCTGCAAGGGGTCTACGTCAGCGAAAAATAATTTGGGGGTCCACGAAATGAAAATGGGGGTCCACGATAGTGGAACTCAACACGTACACTGATAGTACCAATTTACTTACATCGTACTATCTTATAATATCAAAACATATACATTATTTATAAAAGTACCTATGAAGGAAAATATTTATTATATATGTTTATAAAATTGTGTAAGTTGTAGGATGTTGGTATTCGCTTTGTGGTCGCAATACATTTTGAACTTGTAAAAACCTGAGAGTCGCAGTCTCAGAGCTTCGCTACCTTGCACTGACTTGTTCAATTCGTCCCTCTATAAATAAGAATGTGGGACAAATACGTTTATCTTTATTTATCTTTATTTTATGTTTATATCATTTTATATGTTTATATCTCGATATCTTTATTTTATGTTTATTCAATGTTACGTATATTTTACATAACAGATACAAAATTTTATTTTAAGTAGTTTTAATTTAAATTCAATTAATAAATGTATTAATTAACATGTGTTTTTACTTTAAGTTCTTAACACTAAACTTCACTACAGTTAGAAATTTACAGAAAATGAATATCAGGTAAGTAAGGGGTCTACCCAACACGGAAAAACATGGTTAGGGGTCTACGACACAAAAAAGTTTGGTGAACTCTGTTCTAAAACATCAATTTTTAAAATTGAACTTTTGTTTCAATTCTTATTAAACATGCCCCGATGAATAATATTAAGTGATTTGGTGGAATTTGCGTCAACTTTAATTGTCGATAGAGTTTTACAGTTACCACCGATTAAGATTTAATCTATCACATTTTCAAAAAGTGGGCATAGTAAAAAGCGCCAATAAATACTAAAAGTTCTTTAATAAAATTTTGCATACATGTGCATCTTTTACATCAAATACATCGTCTTTTACATCAAGACAATATGACACATATTTAAAGGACTGATTGATTGATTGATTTGCCATGTAGGAGGTACTACTTTCTGAACTGTCTTAATCAGTATTCAGGAGTGAGGTCCATTAAAAGAGCGATTTCATGCTCGCCAACCTCACAGCTTTCACACTTATCAGTTCAGCCACATCACCCAACAAAAGGAGAAATGAAGTGAAGCAATTCCGTTATTAACCCATATGTAACTATCTCACCACGCATCTGTCACTCTCGCTTCCACTCACGCAACCATGTGACGTGACGTCACGGGGCAACAATACAGTTCTCACGTCTGTCTGGCCTACCTAAGCAACAAAAAAAAAAAAGGTTTTTCTTTCCTCAAAGTGCGGGCTATCGCCGAGATGTTCAAGTGGTCATTGTGTCCCCCCCCCACAGATGGATGTCCTCACCACACGCACGCGGTAATTGATAGAACAGGCGGAAATCCATTTGATCGAATAGGGTTTGTTGTGAAATGGTTGTTTCGAAGTACGGCCAATTCATTTGTAAGATTGTAAATAAAAACCTCCCCATTATCATCGAAAGCAATGCAGCTTCTTATTTTTTGGTAGCATCGAAACATTTTCAAAGTCATGATGAGTCCGCTCCTGAATGTCGTTTCATGACTCATAAACTGTTTGAATTATGACCGTTTCTTGTTAAGGTGACTCTGTAGCATAAATTATTGGGTGAATTTTTCTGTGCACGCAATGCTTTCGTTTTCTCCCTAATTATTATTTTATCCATTTCTCTTTTTATATCTCATGACATTTGGATAGTCAAAAATATTTTTTTTCAAACCTTTAAAAATATTTTCTTTATTGACAAAATAGCGCATTTTTTCTTTAATTTTTCTTTCAAATTTCTTTTAAAAAAGATTTGGAAAGAATTTAATTTGTTTCTAAAATGTTCTAGTAAATAAAACTTTAATAAAGAATCAATGCTCCAAAAATCTCTAATCAACACGTATTTTTTGGATATTCAAAAACCTTATTCAAAATCTAATCCATAAGGAACATCAAGGGGTGCATATTATACTCAATAAATGTGAAAAGTTTGATAGAATATGATTTGTCATTCTGAAAACGTGTACACTTACATTGAGTGAAACTGTATTACAGAAAAACGGACCATGTGCGGAAGAAAGCAGACCGTGTATCTCGTTGAATTTAATTTTTGAAATAAAATGGATACCTGTAATAGCTTTAAAATTGTTTGCTATACCGTTTGACATCAATAGTTTATCAATAGCGAAAATTTTGTTTTTGAAATTCTTGCAAGTTAAAATTATTTCTATCATTTTTGTCTGGCTTGTGATATATGCACATAGGCAAGATATCTTGCAATAATTTTAGAAAATCGGTAAAAATTGTCAAGTAAAATTGAAATAATTACAATTGGATGTATTTGGTAATTCATAAATTTTTGGGAGACTCTTAAATAAATTAAAATAACAATATTGAATTTTACTAGTAAAAACTTGGAAAGTTAAACAAAAATGATGATTTAAAATTTTCTTTAATCTTCATTATTTCTAGCTAATTTAAGACTTTGTGATAATCAAAAATATTTCAAAAATAAACATAAAAAAGTTAAAAAAAATCCTCTGTCTTTTTTATTCAATAACTAAGCAATTGGAAGCATACGATTTGTGAAGCATGCAATTTATTGTTCATGAATTTTCTGAAAATGCCTAAACTAAGTAAAATGAAAGTTAATATAATTTTTGTTTATAAAAAGTTGAAAAGCTGGGCTAAAGAACTTAATTCTTAGCTAATAATTTTCCTTTATTTTGTTTCGTTTGAGATTTAAATAGAGACAAAAAATATTTCATTATATTCATACAAAATTTAAACAAATATAAAAAGCGTAATTTCTTGTTTTTAATATGTTAAGAAAACAAATAATTTGATAGACACGTTTCCAAATTTTTAAGAAAATACAGTAATTAAGCGACTACGTAACTTTTGGAATGCACTTTTTATGCAGAAATTTTTACTTTTAATACAGTACCTAAGTGAATTCTAGAATTACAATTTTCACAGAATATTCATGAATAAATATACTTGACTTTTCATTATCATCCATAATATTTTGGGAAAAATAATAAATTCTTAGTAGTTTTAATATATTCTCATTATTCATTTAATGAGATTTCTTTAAATGTTCATAAATAAATCAAACTGAAAATTTTATTGATTAATAAATTCTTTTTGTTTCTTCTTGTTGGATGATATAACAAGAAGAAAAGATTCCACAGTTGTGAGAATTGCTTTAGAGAGCAAAAGAATAGACTATAACAGTCTTTTCATATGCTGATTATACGTGATCTGCGTTCTGTATACGAAAGGATGGCTCAATGTCTTTCAGGGTAAGAAGCATAAGTTGTCATACAAGTCATAGCTTCTGACATCATTTGAGATTACCAAGTATAAAAATTTCCACTGTGAAGCATTTTGCTCTG
>JAPDSC010057232.1:37691-83392 GCA_026290005.1 Latrodectus geometricus
ATACGTCGAGGAAATCACTTACTAAGTTTTTATTATAAAAAGACCGTATGCTAAATTTACGCAAAACAGATTGTTAAATTGAACGTAAAATAAAATATTTACTTAGAATCAAATACGAACAATAAACTATATGAACAATTAACAGCAAGTCACAAAATGCATTCATAGCTTGATTTCTCCATTTAAAATTAAAAGATTTGATTCATCTTGGTCTGAAATAAAATCCACACTCAGCTTTGACTTGTAATTTTTTGCATTATTTTTACCCAGAAATATAATCAGTATCTTTGAATCCTGATATTTTCATCGACCTCCACCCACTTTGCTCTAACCAGTAGTCGCCCACCCTGTTTAGTGGTCAGCGTACCTAACTGGGTTCAAATCCCGGTTCAGGCATGTCTTTGTCCTTTCCTTGTGTGAATGGTTGCCTACCCTATAAACGTGTTTCTATGGCGTTCATTTTTATCCCCAGTTATCCTAGTCAATGTGAGCTACAAGCATGTTAGCATAGAGCAGTGTTTCGAAACGTGGGGCCCACGCCCCACAGGGGGGCAAATTTGATTATTAAGGGGGCAATTTGAAAAAGAACTTGTCACGATACATGTTGAAAAATATGTTATTTTAACGTGGTAGTTTGGTAAATGTGTTACATACATTTTAATAAACGTGTATTTTGTAGTGTACGTTTACTCTATGTCACATTAAATTAATTTTAACAAATACATTTAGTTTTTATTTGATTTTATATATATTTATTTCAACCCATATTAAAATGAGTGGTGTAAGCAAGAAAAAAGTTCGTCAATATTCCTTCAACCAAATGTGCAAAAAAAAAATGTTGTTGCTGTTTCCGTCTTCATATTTAACTGAATGTGAATTTAATGCTGTAAATGATTTACTGGTTAAAAAAAATGGTCTGGATGGTCGACAAAGGAAAGACTTGAGACTGAAGCTAACCAAATTAGAACCTAACATAAGATCTCTGTGTAGCAAGCATCAAGCGCAAGGATTAAAAATTTAAATTATAATAGAAACATATTAATTAAAATTATTTCGAATATACTTTTAGTTTTTCATTAAGTTTTGAAAATTTACTTACTGTGTTACGTTAAAAAATTCCTAGTGATTCCTTTCTAAAAACTATCATTTAAGTTTTTTAAGTGAAAAATTCAGTTTTTTAATATTGAAAGTTATGTATATGTTACATGGGGGGGCATAGGAATTTTAAAAAGGCTTAGGTAGGGCATGGCACAAAAAAAGGTTGGGAAACACTGGCATAGAGCTTCAAAAATACCAAACCTAACCATTAGGTTATGTTCGGAAAGCCGTCGTTTTCATCTTCGGAAACGAAGATCACTAAAGGCGACAGTGTTCTTCACGGATATCTTTTGCTGGATCTGACTGACTTCTAAAAAGATTGTGTTCTTTTACAAATGTGAGTTCCTCCGAAATAGTTCGCCCATCATAACAGAATAAATACCATGGCTTTCTTCTTACAATTAAGCTAACATTTAGCAAGTGTGTAATTTATAAAAGTCAGTGACAAAATGAAATATTTTAAATAATGAAACACGTTTGTAAATATTTTAATAGCTCTCATTTTATTCTACAAAAGTGTAGAACTGCGCATTATTTTAAAAGGCATGACAACTTTTAACTTGAAGTTAGGACATTATTATTCACAATTCATTATTAATTTAAGCAATTAACATTAATTTCTAACAGTACTGATGTAATGTCATAGTTGCCACCTCTAAGACTGTATGCAAATTATTTATTCACCAAACAACACAAAATTGCTTTTTTTGTTATTACCGAACAAAGAAGTTTGCTGCACTCCAAGACGAAATCGCTTCATGAAATAACAAAAGCGAAACAAAGTCCAAATAATAAGGGATGGCGGAACAATGATTGCCAAACTTTTATTCTTTCGAGTGAAGAAAGACAAAAGGAATTTCGTTCTATGCAAACGATTCATCGGGGTGATCGCAAATGAAGAGTCCGCACGAAACACTGTTTCCAGTAATGATACAGTTTATGGTAATGAAGATGACCCAAAAGGATGAATGTTTTTTGCGCAATGCCGTTTAAGATGAAACTCCATTCATAATTTTATTTCTTCTTCAAACACTTTCTCAGAGTGTTTTTTTTTTCTTCTTCGCCATGCTGATTTGTATTTTAGTTATTGATGAGGGTAGTGATTTGCGTTAATAGGCACTCCACTTCCTGACCTACTTTCTTCGAAAAGGGAATGAAGCGTTGCAGTTTTGACAAAGTGCCCTGAATCAATCAATTGTTTACCAGCGTGTTGCAACTCTCTCGGTGTGACCTTGCTGTTAGTTTTGCGAATCAGCAGTCAAATCAATAAATCGATGTTTGCTCTTCTAAAGACCTTTGCATTATGAATGCTTGTCTCTTTTCTCCATTAAGGTCCAATATCAGATTTCCTCTTATAATTGATGAGTCATGAACAATAACAAAAAAGCATCATTACACATTACCTTAATCTGTTATAGGATTTTGGTAAAAGTAGCAAAACACAAATTATATCTTATGTTTACTAATTGACAAGTCAATGCTAAAAAGTGATAAATAACTTTTTGTTCGTATTTATTCTCATAGTTCCTGTCAGAAATAATTATATTTGTTCAAGAATTATTTTGACTATTTATGGCAACGTAAATCAGAAAATTTTTTGTTAAAGGAAATAGACGACATTAGTTGTGACGTCATATTGTTTCCAAACATTTGCTGTTAAGCGTCATTTATCGTTGAAACTACTGTAGACTTAGGGGATAGATTTTTAAATTGTTATTTTTGAAATTGATATTCATTATTTAAGGATAACGTGTTTGCTAAAACTTTTAACCTTTTGTTTGCTTAACCTTTGATTCTCGCCAAATTGTAGTCACAGTTCATCACCAAGCTGGGCTTATTTCCAATCGTATTCTGGTTGCAACAGAACAATTTATTGTTCTGTACCAACAAAAATCACCCATAAAATCGATAGCCAAACAAAAATATCCAAGTTTGTCAAGAAGGCACTCTTAAATGCAATATTAAACAAATGTTTACATTGCATTTGTTTGGAAACAGTTGTGGAAATGACGTCACACTAATGTCGTCAATCATCACTCAAAATGTCAACATGGTGAGATATGCGTCGGAAAAATGGAATTGTGACTTGTAATACTTTTCATAACGTTGGTACTTAAACAAGTATTAAGCTTTTAAGCGGTGAACACACACAAAATTTAAAATCACCACAAAGCTTAAATCATAAAACAATTAAATAAAAAATGAATGAAATTGTTAAAAATACTGCATATCAATGGGCATTTTTATACAAAATGTTTTATTTGCATTGTGTGTGTGCGTGTAGTTTTGAAAAAATTTCGTAATAAAAGAGTTAAGAAATCAATATATTTAAGTTTTGAGAAAAAAAAAAATCTAAATATTATTTAAATTCACACGTATATCTTGTATATATAAATAGGTAATTCTATAATATATAAACAATATATAAACAGGTAATTCTATAATAAACAGTATATAAACAGGTAAAACATGAATAATGTATAAATAGGTAATTCTTATACGTAATTTAAAAGCAATGAAATTTTTCTGTTTCATTGATGCTTTTTGAGAACAATTTTGGCCGAGATGGTTGCTGAAGTTTTAGCTATCTGCTATTTAATTTTAAAATAATTTAGTTCAAAACCAAAATTGGATATAGCTTCTGTAGTGACTTTGAATGTATTTTAATTTTTCAATTTTCTTTGAATTGACAAAAAATATTTATAAATTAACAACTGAACTATCATCATGTATTTCAATTTAAATTGCTTCTTCTTCTTCCTCTTCTTCTTCTTCTCTTGAGCTTGTCAGATATGTGGCACCTCTGCATTGTTGCATTTTATACCATGCTCCAAGCCCCAATTTTTCCCCAGTTCCATTGTCTTGGGTCACCTACTTTGTTTATAAAGTCCGATAGGCCCTCAAGAGTTTAGGTGTAACTCTTTAGGATATGGATTACCTAGAGTAGTGAATCTTGTAAGGGCAAGAGCATCACACTCATATAGGATACGATGAGCTGATTCTTCCCCTGCGTGGCATTTCCGACAAATTGGTTCTTGTTTAAAAAGCCCCATTGTATGAAGATGTTTCCTGAAATGATAGTGCCCAGTAATGAAGCCTACAATTGCTTGAGTCTTCAATCTTGGGAGTCTAAGAATTTCAGATGCAATTTTCTCAGTTGAGTTGAAAATCATGCTTTTTGCATGTTTCTGTCCAGGAGAGTCACGCCAAACTTTGTTCATCTCCTGTTTTTAACATTTTTGAATGGCCTTCCTTGTAGTCTTCATGTTGATCCCACAAAAGGGTTCCATTCCTATTGGATTGAAAGAGGATTCCTGTTTTAAATTGCTTAAAAATACAATCCTTTTAATTTTCTTATTAAAATGCATATATTATTTTATGTAGGTATAGAAAAAAAGTTCAATGATTGTAATGAGTAAACTGTAAAACACATGTTTTGAACAAAACATAAATTAAAATTTGACAAATTTATCTAAGATGATAATCAAGAAAGAGCATGAAATATTTACTGTTTATTTTATTCCTTTTTATGAACAAAGAACAAAAGTAAATAACATAATATTGTCTTTCACATAAAGAAAGCATTTCAACTCAGAATTGAATTCTTTTCATATTGCGACAGCTCTATTAACAATTAAAGGTCGCACTATTATCTCATCAGAAACAAACATCTGCAAGGCTGCTGGAGATATAAATTGTTTGTTTAGATTCATCCTCAAGCAATTGTCCTTTGGCAGTTGCTAACAGGAAATTTCCCTCTCAATGTTTCCAGGAAATTATGATTTGAACCCTGAAGGTTAACTCCTACAAGCTCATTTCTTTGTGGAAAAGTATGCATTCAAAAAGAAATGCATAATATGAGGCCATAAATAAAAGAAGCATTTATAAGAGATCCTCTTTAATACCATTTGCAATCAATGGATTTGACGTAGTGAAAGCAATTCGAAACATTAAGAAATTCAATACATCTCATCAGTCACCTCTTCACATCACTTCTTACAGAATGAGTGAATAAATTAAAATTCCAAAAGCCACACTGTATGAAATTTTATTTTTAAATTGAATTAAAAAATATTTACTTACACTTTTTAGTGATTTAAATGGCGTTTTACTGGGGCTTTCTGCCTGGTACTTGCTTCTAAATTACTTAATCCCCCCTCCGCTTTTTAGAGATCTAAAATGGCATATCTACTGAATGTTCCTCTAGACACAGAGCCAATACTCGCAGCTGCCCATTATTGTAATAGTAATTACTTTTTAATATTTTCTTACTATTATCCATTAGAAATATTTTACTTGTAAATCTTAATGTTTCCTATTTTTCTTTTTTGCTGTAAATCACCATTATTTTGTTTATTTAGATCAGTGTTTCTCAACTGAATTTACTCCAAGGGCCGGTAAAATATTTCGGCACGTTGGCATGGACCGGTAATATTAATAATTCGACCCAATGCACAATTTTTCACAAAGATAAATCATGAAGACATACATAATTTTTACAGCATTTTGTTTGCTATAATTTACATTTGTATATTCAACTTACTTATAATATTGCACCGAGAATAAAAGCACCAAAACTTAATTAAAACTCCAAGAAAATTACAACGTGAATGATATATTTATTTTTTTTAATTAATATATTAGCCAAAACAACAATGAGTCGAAATGTGAACAACGAAATGTGCACCCTAACTGGTGTTCTAGCAGTGTTGCCAGAACAATTTGATTAAAAGGAATAAGTCGACAGTTCAAAATGTAATAGATTTCATAGAATAGTAAAAAAGAGTGCCGAGGTACCGGCAGTTTGTTTTTTTAATTTAGGTAAAGGATAATTTTGTCAATTTCATAAAAACTCAAAATAGTAACAGATTTGGTGAGTAACGTGACAACGTGAAAGGACTGCTGAATAATAATAGATCTATTATAATTATAATAGACTGGCAACGCTGGTGGTACTGCAATTTATGAAACGCGATTAGGTACATAGTTGCCAGTTTGTTGTATTTTTCATCAAAGATTACATTATTTTTTAAACTATTATTATTGTAATGTAGGTACTGTATCGGTGGTCGGCCTATAAAAGCTAGATATTTCGCGGACCTGTAAATATTTATTGCGGACCGGCGGTTGAGAAACACTGATTTAGATGTATGTATAGAGTCTTTTTACTATGGCAATACATAATTACAAAAACTTTTTAATTTTATTTTTGCAGGCACGAAAACATGCCCAAAAAAAATGATGTCAATGACAGGGCTCTAATGATATAAATGACAAAAATATTTTAATTTTAGGGCGTATTAATTTTCCAGTGGCTTGGATGTGACGAAAATATCCTTTAACAAAAGAAGAATATGACGTCATCTTTGTTCCTTGATCCAATCAGTAAAGTCGTCTTCTGCCACGTGATTTCTCCTTCCTGCTGGGAAAAAAGCTTGTTCCGGAAGAGTTTTCTTCTCTCAAATTTTAAAACGAAAAATTAGCCTAATGTGAACTCATTTTTCTTTCTTCTTTTTTGAGGTGAGCATATAACTCATCCGTTGCAGGTGATGTTATTTAAAATGTGTGGTTAAATAATCCTTTCACACTCATGAGTCAATATTTATCATTTTAAATGGGTGTTTTAGAACAACAGCAGCTTTTGGTCTAACATTTTCAATAATAATAAGTTATTTTTCTTGTATTTTAATTTTACATCTTTTAAAAATAAAATCTATTAATTTCAACGATTTCTATTTTTTTGATTATTTGCTCTTAAATTGAGTTCAGACCAATTAGTTGCAACTTAAACATATATGATCTAATAGACAATCAAATAAAAGGTTTTATCAATATTACTGAATGGACCACGTATAATTGTCAATAATTTGTTTTATAAATAAGGAAGGTATGATCAAAGTATTTATTCGAGAATATTTGAGCTATTATTGTATAAAAGTATTGATTGCATAAAATATTAATGTACTGGAAAGAATATTATAACAATTGAAAATATGCTTAAAAATACATGGATATGCTTATTCAAAGATATATTATGTACTATTATGAAATTTACTAGTAAATTATATATATTACTAATCCGTACTCATACTAATCCATTATTTAAAAAAGGGTTTTAACTCGTGCAGATAAAATAAATGTATTATAAATAAAGATATTATGTCCTCTTAGTTTTCAAAAAAATTAAATATACAAGTTAACAGAAAAACACCATGTTAAGCGAAGTAATTTGATATTAGTTGGAAAACACAAGCGATAAACATTTCTCTAGTATTTTCCTATTAATAAAATAATGCTCGGAAAATGCATAAAATTGAATCATTCCTAAAACTATGCCTTTGCTAAACTCTTGATTAAAAACTCATTTTATTTACTTCAACACAAACAAATAAATTTGCCAAATTTACTTTATCTGAAATTTTGTTAAATTTTTAAAATTCAATTTCATAGTTTTAATTTATATCATAAAGTTGACAAATTTATCTATGTACATTCTAAAATATATGCCACTAAAATAAGTTGAGATGTAGATTAATTTACGCAAAACAACATTTCATTGATTTTTATATAAAACTGAATGGGTGAAAATGCGCTTTAGGTCCCCTAATCTGCCAACTTGGCGAAAGTGTGCTGTGGGTCCCATACTTGGCACGTTTTCAAAAAGGCTGTTGCCATGGCGATAATGGAATACGATTTTTAACGGTTTTAAACTAATTAGCAACCAATGAAAATGACCGATTTTTCAAACTGAAACTAATTAACGACCAATGAAAATGCTAAAAGAAAAAACCAATTAATGAGCATGCGCGAAAAAGCGCACATTATTTCCTCCAGAGGTTGCCATAAGAAGTTCATTAAGTATAAAAACGACCGGTTTACCACGCTTGGTGCATTTATCGCCAAGTTGGCAGAGTAGGGGACCTAAAGCGCAGATTAACGACTGAATGTTTCGAAGAATTTAAATATTTATTTAAACCATTTCATTCATTAATATCATTTATTTAAACTATTCTAATATCACATTATTTTTGAATAGTATTTATTTGAATAGACATTTCATCCAATGAGCGCCCTCTAGTGATCCCTTCATGAAGTAATGCCGCACCTCTTCGTATTTGTTCTAATTCGCATATCTGTGCTATGGATTGGATAAAAATATTTCTAGTGATTTGATCCTTTATTTCTAAAATATTTAGTTAGCCCCCTTATAAAATTTGAACTTTTTTTTTTTCGTTATTGAATGTTGCTTCGCCACTCAGGATGAGTAGATTTCATAAATATAGCCTCCACACGAACATTTTTTTTTCCAGTAAATCTTTTTTGATTGGAGAACTTTTGGTGTGTCATAACCCCAACGTATTGATCTTTGCATGCTATCACTGTCCAGTGTATAGATAAATGCTTAAAATTTCATATTTGTTGCATTGTGAAATTATTGATGTTTAAAAGTACATTTGCAGGTTTAATATGTGAAATAATTATTAATTATTTTTGTAATTTGTATAATATAAATGCAGTCAATTTTATCATGAATATATCCTATAGTTTGTTTGAAAGTCATGAGATTTGCTCAAAAAGCATTCAAGTTGATGAATGAAATATTTTTTTCTATTATAATTGTCTATTAATTTTGTGTTAAATATATTTTTGGTTCCGTTCAATACTACATTGTGTAATTGACCTACTGACATTTGTAGTGTAAAATGTCAAGAATAACTAGTCGAAAATGTTCAGTTTTTCTATTTATTACTAATTAACAAAGATTATTAAATTGCTGTTATATCGAAATTCGAATAAACAAGAGTAACAAAATGCAATCTATACGAAGTAACAACGATACAACGACTACTAAACTAGAGTTTTTGCTTATAGCCTTTTGGGGTTGTTGGAGCGCTTGGCGAAAGGAAGAAACGCCAACATTCAAAGCACTGGCGCCAACAACATTTAATGTTTGAACGAAAGCTGCATTTGTTGAAAGAGAGGTGAGAACTTCATCTCCGTAATTCATGAGGACGGTAGAATTGGTTTTGTATTAAACTGTTCGCATATGCTAAAAAAATAATAAATCTCTTTTTAAATAAGAGGAGAATAAAATATAAAGTAGTAGTATTGATTTAATCATTTTTGCGAGTGATTTAAATTGGTTATTTGCCAAATAAAGAACATATTAGTATGCAATTTTTAATATATTAAAAAAGGGATTATGTATATATAACTAAAAGATTTTTTTTAAACTATGCCGATTCATTAACACATTGACTGCCAGTCTCTAGATCTGGGTTGATAGTTAATGCCTTGACATCGAAGAAGATTGTACCCAGAAGCCAACATACTAATAATTGGAAATATGATTTAAAATTATTAATGAAATATTATTATTTTATATCTGTTAATTAAATATTTACAGATAATTTCTAATCATATCTCCATGCCAATACCAGCAGAAATACCCTTGGCAGATAAACTAGAGAATGAACAATCAAAAGTGGATTCCGCGCCAGCGCGTGACTGGCTACTAAGACATCTTCAGCAATATCGCCACTCTACGCGCTAGCGCGTGATAAGCAGTCAATGTGTTAAACGATTATAATATTTGTTATATTCATTATCATGAGAATCAAAATTGAAATTTGGTTGTAGTTTAACTGTGTCATAACCTTTATTTCGTAATGCAGAAGAGAATAGTTCCTTTATTTCTATGTTTATGCATAAAAGGATTTTTATGAAACTTAATTTAAATTATCTTTTATTGAAATTGGTTTCAGCCTTTTTTAACTTCAGAAAACTAGAATATCATGGTTTAATTCAAATTTCCATAGGACACTTGAATAGTTAAAAAGGTTTTATTATTTAAAATGCACAATTTTTGGAGGAAAATGATATCCTCTCAAACAAAATTATCTTTTGTTGCCAAATAAAATTGTGGAGATTTGCTATTTAATGAAAAATATGAGGCGTATAATAAACTATTCTGTATTCAGAACAAGTTCCTGAAAATGTTTGAATCTTTTATCTTCACATATTAAAAATAATATATTTTCTGTTTGCCAGATTTTTTAAAATTTATTTACGTTAAAATAATTGAAAGACTGCGAATAATTTTCAATTTGAATTCGAAAAATTCAATTTACTGAATTTTTCTATTTTATTGCTTAGAATAAAAAATTTTTGCTAAAATCATGAGTTTTCCTGAAACTTTCATTTATTCATTCAGCTTTCGCGGACAGCATTAGCAATGAATTGTTCTCACTCTATTGAAACATTTAAAAAGCATTTTTCAGTTGTTGAACACAATTAGCTTTTCTTAAAACATAGCCAAATAAATAAATTTAAAAAATTTAATTGCTTATGTTTTATAATTTAATCAATTATCTGAGCTGCTATAAAAATTGTCCATTGTTTGCTTTAAACATTTGTCAAAATCAACTTACATTCATTGCATAAGAAATATAACATTGATTTGGAGTTTTGGTGAAAATGCGCTTTAGGTCCCCTCCTTGGCGCGTTTTTAAAAACGCTGATGCTATGGTGAAACTTAATTAGAGAACAATGAGACAACCAAAAAAGCTAAAAAAATGAGTAATTGTTGAGCATGCGCGAGAAAACGCTTCAAATTCGTAAGTTGGTGAAGTAGGGGACCTAAACCGCAAATTAACCGAAGTTTTAAATGATAAAAAAACATATTAATATGTAATTTTAATGAAAAAAGATTTTGATTTCGGTAAACCAAACGTGATTTTCTGCACACCAGAGCTAATTAGACAGGGACCTACGGTGTAAAGAACATTCTGATACTGAGCAGCCGTACAAGGCAAAAGGTCAGATTTGAACCTACGAGCTGATCAACCAAAATCAGTAGCGACCTACATTGTGTTTAAATGAGGAAATTGTTCAGCCGGTTCCTCATACACAAATTGCATTTGAACGTTGTTGCCTGGTGAAAAGTTGTTGTGATGCCTCGTGTAAGAAGGAGAAATGCGTACCAGCACGTTTCTGACTTTGATAAAGGTCGAATTGTAGTGTACCGGGATTGCGGTTTATCTTATCGCAGTATTTCTGCTTGCTCGCGTCGGTCGAGATCCAATGACTGTTAGGAGAATATGGAATCGATGGCTTCAGGACGGTAATACGGAACGCCATGCGGGATCTTAACGGCCACCTATCACTAGCAGCCGAGAAGACTGGCATATTATCCGCATGGCCGTAATGGTTCGTGCAACCACGTCACGATCCATTAGTCAAGAAACAGGGTCGTTTGGAAGACAACAAGTGTCTGCACGAACAGTTCGACGACGTCTGCAGCAGCTCGGAGACCATGGCTGCGGCTTCCCTTGACGCTGCGTCATATTCAGCTGACAGCTAGACCTAATCTTGTGGGGGAAATAACTTAAAATAAATAATGCAATTTTAAGATTGCTCTACCATCTTGTGTCCCAAATGCATTTGATATTGCATGCTGAGGATTTTGCATGTTAAAATGTTGATCTCGTATTTTGACGATAACTGAAAATGAGATAACTGTTGACAGAAGCCCGTTATTCATGACTTTTTGGCAAATCATCTCAAGAAGTTCCGGGATGTTCGAATTCAAAGTGTCCATCTAAGTTTGGCATAGACTCACGTGTCTGAGTGCCTCGTATATTTCCTCCGTGAATACATTATCTATGAAATGTCTTTAAAATGCCTGACCACGTCCTTCGACCGTTGCACTAAGAAGTGACTGAGGCAGAGATCCCATCTGCTATCCCTAAAATCGACTGCCTCAAAGTCAGGATTCGAACCTATCGAACATGAGAACCGTGGACAACATATGCAATTTATTTACATGCAAAGGTAACTATTGTAAATTTAAATACGCTTCAGCATTTTCTTTCATAAAATTAGTTTTAACCCGATAAAATTAAATCTTCATTTTTTTTCACAGCGAGATTCCATATCAGTTCAGTTTCCATAGTTAAGAAACAAAGAACTGTGCAATACTCCTTATTATTCGTGAGATGAGATTAAATGGAAAATACCTTAAGAACATTATTACTGACCATTCTTGTCCATGATTCATTAACGAGAAAAGTTATTTTTCTCATTCAAAGTGACAAGAATCACATTTTAAGTGCAAACTTTCCTCGGTTTAAAAATACGTAATGGTATATTTGGAAAAGCTTTCGGTTAATGAATTTCTTCCATGGCTCTTGGCATCTCTCCAAATTACAGTAAGGAATATCGTGGAAATGACGTTATTTATTCTTAGGAGAAAGAAGTATCTATTCATGGTAAGGTAGACACATCTTCTTCTTCTTCTTCTCTTGAGCTTGTCAGATTTGTGGCACCTCTGCATTGTTGCATTTTGTACCATGCTCCAAGCCCAATTTTTTCCTAGTTCCATTGTCTTGGGTCACCTACTTTGTTTATAAAGTCTGATAGGCCCTCAATGGAGCTTAGGTGTAACTCCTTAGGATATTGATTACCTAGAGTAGTGAATCTTGTAAGGGCAAGAGCATCACACTCATATAGGATATGATGAGCTGATTCTTCCCCTGCGTGGCATTTCCTACAAATTGGTTCTTGCTTAAAAAGCCCCATTGTATGAAGGTGTTTCCTGAAATGATAGTGCCCAGTAATGAAGCCTACAATTGCTTGAATCTTCAATCTTGGGAGTCTAAGAATTTCAGATGCAATTTTCTCAGATGAGTTGAAAATCATGCTTTTTGCATGTTTCTGTCCAGGAGAGTCACGCCATACTTTGTTCATCTCCTGTTTTTCCCATTTTTCAATGGCCTTCCTTGTAGTCTTCATGTTGATCCCACAAAAGTGTTCCATTCCTATTGGATTGAAAGAGGATCCCTGTTAAGGTAGACACATTGTGTACAATGGGTGACTTAAACGAAACGCTTAATATAGTATTTCATTTTATTTTGTTAAAATATTGTCTAGCGTTAAATAATTCTCTCAATTTTAAGCAGAAATTGAATTAAATGTGAATGTTCTTGGCACATACGTTTAAAACCTTTTTCGAAAGAAATGTTGTAAAAAGAGGATGACATTCTTACTGAAATTAATATGGCTTAGACAAAATTAAGATTATGGTCAGCAAAGATGGTGGGAAAATAGTGTTGCCGCATTAAGTTGAGTATATACACTTTACATGAATTTAACCCTACTCATCAGTTTGAACACATCTTCTATGTTTTTTGTTTTCCTTTCTTTTTAAAAACTTGATAGAAATTGCAAAACAATATTTTTCTGTAGCTCATTTGAATCTATTTTAATAAAAATACATTTAATAATAGTAGATTTAAATTATCGAATAATGTTTTTTGGGATAAAATAATAAATGGAAGGAATGATTCGAGAATACGTGTTGGCAATTGAGTTAATCTTTCGTGTAAGAGTCACATATGTTTTTCTTTTATAGAAGTAATAACTTTGACTATGTGTAAAAATAGCTATATAAGGTTATGTCTCAGGTAAACGGCCGAGTTAGTCGTTGATATTATTTGCTCTGTCCAGTTTTAATTTTAAACATGTTATTATGTTTTGGAATAAAACAATTAAATTCATTAATAAATATATATAGATATTATTTATATTATATTTATTTCAATTTTGATATAGTTGTATTTCTTCTTATAGAGACACTCTTCGGGGGAATAACACGAATATTTTTAGACCTTGGTCTTTCGTGTTTGTCAGAAAAGTTTATCTGTTTTGCATAGCTGACCATCTCCCTCCTGATGAAGACGTGGTCCCTATGCTCTTTCCTTAATTATATTATGTTTATCTTGATTTTTCCCTGATTTTGTCTTATTGATTTTTAATTGTATAGTTTGTTCCATAGAGCTAGGAGTAGTCTATGGAACAAACTATACAATTCTATGGAACAACTATACTAGTCCTTTCTCTATGGTTTGTTCTTTGTTTTATCTTTATCTATTAAATGTATCATACTTCATTGATATCGGAATTTCACACAATAGCTGCTTTTGCGCTGGTATGATTGGTATATATATATATATACATATATCTGTGTATGCTCGCATGTGCGTGTGTATTTGAGCAAATGATTTCAAACTGTTATGTGGTTGATCGTTATCTTCTGGTCTTCTAACGTGCTACTCTACATTTTTGAGATTTTACAGATATTTTCAACGAGTTGTTTCTTGATTATCAAATATACCTGAAAGGAATCGATGAAGCCAATATTACACGTAATTGATAATATTTGTCATAATGTATAAGAAATATTTTTGAAAATTTCGAAGATAGTAAATATTTAAGTTGAATTTTTTCCTGTTCTATTAATAATTAACTATGAATGTAGTGTTAAATATAAGTTTTTTATTTATATTTTTAACGGTTTTAGATTTAATGATGTTCCAAATAATATATTTTAAAAATATTGTTCTAAACTTAATGTATATTTTTATAGTTATTCTTTTTTAAATGGATATCAACATTCACTGTTGTTCACTGCGTGATAGAAAAATTTTTAAAAAAAAGTTGTGGGCACCACTTCCTGTACGAGATTCTGGGCGATTTCTAGAAGGTGTGGGTGGCATGCTATTCGACAAACCATTTCCCTTGCAAGCAAATCATCTATGAATGGATCTGCTTGTCTTCGCAAAAGCAAGCACAAAATAAATTTCTGAAATGCTCACACTCTCTTTTCGACCTGCTCTCCAAACGATATCTCCCGAGTCGTAAATCTTTAGTCGCTTCGACAAATATTTCTGACCAATATCTGGTTTCGTTTATGGTGGGCAATTACTGTAGTCTATTATCTGGGTCGTTTAAAAAATGATGATCCCACTTGATTAGCATTTGATTCAAATGTTTTCTTTCATAATTCTTCTGGCCAATTCCGGTGCTTTGATTCTAATAACCCTATAAAAACAACAGCCCACGATGAATCGTTTGAATTATTGACTATAACCGATATTTTCTTCCGGTACTTCACTCCACTCCCAGTGTTTAAGAATTGAAATGAAACGTTTTTATGTTGCCAACGGCATCATTGAAATTCAGAACTACTTTAAAATAGGAAAACAAGCTACATTGATTACTTTTTATCGTAATGTTACTTCTTTGAATGCGTATATTCATGAATACATTTTAGATGAAGAAAGTTCTATTCTTTTCAACAAATAGGGCATTTTAAAACAATAAACACAATAATTTGCTCACATCATATTAAGCCTTTAAATACAAAGCTTTATTTGGATTTAAAATTTATAGACTTTGCGCTTTAAATCAAATTACAAATTCGCTATAGATACAGTTATAGAATATATTATTTGGAACATTAATATATAGTTTATCCCACACAGAAAGTCAGTGCAAGCAAAGCTGTTATATTTTAAATGTTATCCATTACAAAGAAAATACATTTTAAAAATCTGCTTATAAAATTATTTTTGAGCAAAATAGATTTCTTTAAAACTAAACTACAAAAATATTTTGGTTACAGGAAATAGCTCTCAGAAGTTAAAACTTTTCTGAAGAAACACTTAGGTATTTGGAATATAAACATTTAATAAGCTTCTATTTAGATCTGAAGTAATTAAAAGATAATGAAATAAAAATATTTTATTTTGTATTATACAGGGCTTCGAACAGTAATTTTTTTTGCTCCGGTTTTCGTTCCGGTTCAACTAAAAAATTAATATCGGTTCAGTTCCGGTTTTCGCTCCGCCAAAAATAACGGTTTTCGTTTCAGTTCCAAATGAATAATTTCATTTTATGTATATTCTTATTTGTACTAAAAATATAATTCTACCATAAACAAAAAATGTAATTCTATCAAAATTTAGAAGATTTTATTCTATTTTTAATTGGTACACTATGTGAATTGATACAAACAGCAGGTACGATAAGAGCGGTGAGCAGAGGACGGCGAGCATTGGCATTGTTATCCATTATCAAAATCGCATTTGACAACTAGGTTCATGATTACCCACATTCGTCGTTTGACTCTCACATCGTGCACTTGGCCTTGCAATAATTATGTAAAAAATATATTATTTATTTAACATATGAAAATTGTCTCTAATTATTAATATATCTTCTAACGTGGTCTCACTGAGATTACTTCTGTTGTCTCGGAGAATAAATTTCAAACCTGAAAACCGACTGTCACTGGCCTTTTTACGTCTCCTGACCAATCAGACAAAGACACGTATTATTACGGGTACATCACATACTTCCTGGCGAGCAGCTGGTTTGTCTATCTAAACAGTCTATACAAACATCCGTGGATAATCACATGCTGAGATGCGAAAAATAAAATATAACTGGATATTTTTCTTAAAAAATCATCTATACTTCTAATTTGATCAACTGAATTAAATATATCTTCTACAAGTAGTTTCATGCGAAACTGAAACAGAAAAATACTTGTGAATATCAAAATAGGAAATCGAGAAGCAGTATACATGTAATGATAATTATAAAGTTGACGTTAAATTAGAAAATATTGATAAGTTTGGTAACAGTAACAAAATGAGTGAAAGATATATCGAACCGAAATTTTTTTTCGGTTAAGTTCCGGTTTTCGGTTCAGTTCCGGTTCGAAGCACTGGTATTATACATTCTAAATTCACTACATGTGTGAAATATCAAAATTTAAATTATAAGCTATCTTTAAAATTTTTGTTAAATGACATTATTTAATCTCTTGCAATATCAGAAACTATTATTTCAGAAAACTGTAATTTTAGTAAAGTACACAACAATGCAACATTTCCAGAAAAAAAAATCTTTTTACATCAGATTCGTTGCTAAGAATATATTAAAATGGAAGAAAATGAATTAAAATTGACTCCATACAAAGATGCTCCCTAAATGATAACCACACTTTATTTCCTATTGGAGTAGAATTAAATTAAGTTTTCCTATTTACAAAATAATCTTTTCTTGACTATCATTCTCCTATCACCATCATGCAATCATTTGCTGTAAGAAATATAATTTGAATAACTATTTCCATTCACAATGAATCTTCTTATTACAGGATTAAAAGAAAATAGCTTTCAGTTTATGTATGCCAATTCAAGAGAATGCTTTCAACAATCGATTTTCACATATAAAATTCTTTCATTGAAAGTTTTAATGTTACAGCTTTTGTACCAATAACTGTCTTAAGTAAGGGGTAGCATTACTTTGCAAATCACTTTTTCTGCAGAGAGCATAAGGAAATATTCTAACACTTTCAAATCTTCTTGGAGTTTATTTCTTCCAAGAAGCTAGTCTTAGTTTTATTTTTTCTCTTTGGCAATAACATAAGTTATTTGTCACTTTTTATGGACATTTAATGCTTGAAAAAAGACTTCTCAAAAAGTAATCTGAAAAGGAAGTTTTTAGGACTTTGTGAGCAGCGGCTTCCTCGTTGCCGCAAGTGTATTAGTGTCAGTTGCTAAGTGGTTTAATGAAGTGCCATAAACGCGTGAGGAGCTTCGATCCATTTTATAACCCTTAACCCCTTGAGGACCAGCGCGCCGGAAATAAAACTCTCATCACGGGACCGAACGCTCTGAAACGCAGCGTCATACTACCAGCCCGCGCATTTTAAGCAGTTAAGCCTAATTTTACAAAAAAATTCGTATAAAATCAGCATTTTTATATAAAAAAACTCCAAATTTATAAATTATATATATACTATACTGCTATTTAATATGTATTAAAATAAAAAATATAACGTTAATACAAATGAATGAAATATGCAGAAAACTAAAATTATTATTATGCACATGAAAACAAATACTATACACAATAAAACAAAGCTGCAAATATTACAAACACGAAATAAAAAAGAGGAAATTAAGAATAATAATATATCTACTGAACAAAATCGAAATTTAAAAATTCTGCTGTGTGTGATAAAGTTCAAAACAAGGATCCACACAGAGTGTAACATTGCATATTTTCACTCATAATACGATGTTTTCGATTTTTTTTAGCACATACGACACATCTTCTATTTTTATTTCCTTTCCTATCAACATAAATTTTTGGAAAATGTCTACCAGTTAGACGAAATGGTTGAATGCCCGGTAATTTTCGACAAGATATTGAGCTCCTTGGTTTCGTTCATTTTCCTATTATTTGATGAATAACTCTGGATCTGAATTCCAAAGCAGATATTTTCTGGCCTTTTACCTTCGAATATATTACATATCTCGCTCTATCAAACCTCAAAAGCCAAACGCAATTCTACCCCAACATTTTAACTCATAAACGTTTCCTAAATTTCCACAATCTGTCAAAATATAAACACAGCGCGCAATAAATCTCTGTCCTTTAAAGAGCCGTGATACTCACTTTGTTTACATCAAAAAATATATCAAATACAGAAGCATAGAACAGAAACTAATGCCCGTTCATAAAAGTCAAATACCATATGAGTCGATCGTTGTGAAAACCGATGCCGTTCAACGCCATCTAGTGGCATTTAAAAATTTAAATAAAACGTTCCGATTTTCGATTACGCATACGCGACGCTGGTCTCTCCATATCAATCGGAGCTCTTCGCGTGGAAGCGACGCTGGGCTGATAAGAGTGGAATCGCTGCGTCGCGTCCACGAGACCTTGGTCACGAACGTGTTAAACTTTCAACACAATCAAGTCGAGCATAAAATAGATTTTAATACCAATCGGATGAATACTCTGTGTACCTTATGTAATAAATTTACACATTCCTAATTGGCAACACTTTAAGACCAAGAAATCTGTATTGTCTTAAAGGCTTAAACCAAAGTCTGCTTCACTGAGGCTGTGAATCGGACAAAAATTGAGTAAATTTTCTACAGTGTCTTGTGTTTTGTGTGGGATAGAAAGAGATAAATAGTATGAAACGCTTAAATCATGAATTTTAGAAAACTATATTCTACGGAATTGAACTCTGTAAACAACAAGTAGAACTTCAGTGACTTCATGATGCTTACGATCAGCAAATAGACCGTGAGTCGAAAGATTGCACGCGCGGTTTTGAAACAATGTGATTCCACGTTCATTTTATTATAAGTGAAGAATCACTTGACAGTGGTTGGTTGGGTTTTATGGCAAAAGGTCCAAAAAGGACAAGCTGCGCCAAAAATAAAATTTAAAAATGCAAAACACAAGCTCAAAGTTAAAAATTTGAAAAAAAAAAACAAAAATATTTGTATAAGTTTTAAATAAAATTACTATAAATAATAAAATGCAAATAATAAGATTTAAATAAATTGAATAAAACCAATCGCCTTTAAAAAGGCAAAAAGGTTTTCTGTGGAGTACTCCCCCACTAAATCATATAGAGTTAAAATATCAGTTTGATAAAATATAAAACGGTAAGAGTTAAAATCAGGACATGAGATTAAAATGTGATAAACAGTATATGGTTCATCACATGTTTCACACTATGGAATTGATTCCTTTAAAAAAAATACTTATGAGAAACTTGTGTGTCCGATATCAAGGCTAGTTAATCTAACATCTGCTCTTCGTATCGGTAAAACTGATGATGAGAGGAAATATGGGAAAATGGCACATAATTTATTATAGATCTGCATACTCCTGCCAGAGAGAATTTACAAATATTTTAACAACGCTTCTCACTTCAAAAAGAGGGACAGATGAATGAAGTACAGACGCATCTGGCTTTTCATTTCCCTCTAGACCTACATGACCTGGGATCCAAGAGAAAATAATTTCATATCTCTTGCCAGCAAGGGAATTCAATTCTCCAAAAATCTAAGACACAAGAGGGTGACATTTATTACAGTTTTTCAACGCCTTTAAAACACTCAAACTGTCAGTATACTCACAGATTTTATATAACATCTCTGTATTCACTAGCTAAAGGGCTTGATGGATGGCCGTAGCTTCAGCAGTAAATATGGAGCAGAACGTATGAGGGCTGTAACCATGACTGGTATTAGCATATATACACAGCCACATGTCCACAAGTATGCCACAGCCAACATGTCCTGCAGCTTTGAATCCATTTGTAAGTACAGGCATGTATGATGAATACTGACAGCGATGGGCTAGATAAAGCTGTTGAAAAACCGTTGAGGTTGTGACCGATTTTGTAAATTGAGTAAATAGATTAATAATAGTTATCTGTGGATCATACCAGGGTGGATATAAATGTAAGCCAGTTTTAATAAAACGGACTTCATATAGGTCTGTAAAAAGGAGTTGATCTTTAGTTCGAAAAGTTGAGAAAAGGTTGGATGCTATATGATCGAGCATCATATAATCTCTTCAATGCAGGAGTATATACTAAGGATCGTAATGGATGTTGTCTGAAAGACATAATCTTAGAGTAAAAATTGAGCGACAGCTGCATTCGTCTCAGGTCTAAAGGCAATTGCTGAAAAATCGCATAAAGACTCTAGACAAGTGATGTACGGAATGAGCCTGAACATATTCTCAAAGCAGAGTGATGCACAGTAGCCAATCTGCGTAAAACAGAAGACCTTGCAGATCTATAGACAACACTTCCGTAGTCAATACGAGATAAAATGAGTGCTTGATAGACTCGAAGGAGTGACAAGTGATCAGCATCCCAAGATGTATTCGATTATACCCTGAGGATTTTAAGCAATCGCTCACACCACTTCCGCAGATGTAAAACATGCGGAAGAAAGGTCACCTTTCGGTCAAATATCATACCAAGAAATTTAATCTCGTTGACTACAGGTATTTGAGGGTTGTTCAGTTTGATAACAGGATTATTGCGAATGCTGGTCTTCTTGCGGGAATGTACACAGCAGCTCTTGCTAGGAGATAAAGTAAAGCTTATCTCTGCACACCATGCAGCTATTTTATTAACAGATGTTTGTAATTGTCTCTCAGTTAAACGCATATTTGATCATCGGCAAGATATTGGTAGATCATCTACATACATTGTGCCATGAACAGAAGGTGATAAAAAATTATGAATGCTACTAATGAATAAAATAAAAATTGTTACACTTAAAATAGAACCTTGGGGTACAGCCTCGGCTTGAATAAAAGTATTGGACAAAAGGTGACCAATACGTACTTTAAAAACACGGGAACGTAAGAAATTCTATAGGAATACCGGAAGATTATCCCGAAAGCCAAAATCATAAAGAACGGCGAATACCATATCGCAGTATACTGTTGTATGCCTTCTCCATTTCGATAAGGATGGAAACCAGATGATTTCTGCTCGCAAAAGCATTGCGGATTTGGGTTTCCAAGTATGTTAAGTTATCAAGAGTGTATCTTTTATTACGGACATCACTCTTTTCAACATGTATACATTTATTTTCTTCTTAGATATACACGAGATGGGATTTGACCTTACGTTCGAGAGTCTTTAAAAGGCAACTCGTCAGAGCTGTAGTTCGATAATGTGAAGGATTCTAAAGATGCTTAATAGATTTAAGAACCGGAATCACTATTGCTTTGTTCCAAAAAGATTAAAATTTATTTTCAGTCCAGATCCTATTGAACAAATGCAAATGTTCAACAAGGAATCTGGACTTAAATGGCGAAGCATGTAAAAGCTGATTCCATCAGATCCTGGGCTGGTATTGTTAACCTGCTGCAATATTCGCTTCAATTCCAACACCCGAAATTCGCAGTTGTAAGGTAAAGCTTGTCTATGGTTGAAACTGATTGATGTTCACTCATCTTGACTCTTTGTCCTTAAAAACGTAGGACTATGAGAGTCAGTCGGTTGGTTGGTTGGTGTTTATGGCGCAAGGTCCAAAAAGGACAAGCTTCTCCAAGAAATTAAGTTTCTATGACAGACTTTATTAAGAAACCCCAGACTCAACGTTAAAAGACGGGAGACTCTAAGAGTCGGATGTTGAGACGCTAGCAAATGTTTGACCAAAGACGTTAGCAATATCTATAGGATAAGAGTACATAACAGATCCGGTTTTGAATAGAGAAACTGGGAATTCTGTGTAGATAATATTGGCTGCTTTTACTTTTCTCCATAACTGCTTACTGGATGTGGAAGATGTAATTGAGGAAACATAGTGAGACCAGGATTCCTTCTGACTCCCACGACGAGCTCAGCGAGCTAAAGCTTTTGCTCTCTTAAATACAATTAGATTCTCTGTTGTCTTGTACCTCCAGAACAATAACCCCCATAACTTCCTTTGTTTTTTATAAGTTTGTTGACATTCCTTGTTCCATTATGGTTTGCTACTCCATTTTTACACTTAAGGATTAGAACTAGTAGAGGAATTTTTAGGTATTGCAGTATCAGCTGCACTTATAATGGTTTCAGTGACTTTATATACGGCATCATCAATATTCTCGATCATGACTATTTTATAATCAATGACTACCAATTGTGCAAATAACGTACTGGTATCTTCACTTCCGCACAAAGAATTATATGTCCATTAAAGTCACCAATTAACAAAAATGGAGTGGATAGCTGATCAACTAAATTATTAAGTTCTTCTTGGTGGAGGACATCGTGAGGGGGTAAATGTAGACTGTAATTAAGCATGTTGTATGTATTCTTATAGCTACAGCCTGAAGAGTAGTATTTAATGGATGGACAGTGCTGGGGAAGTTATTTGATGTTAATATACAAACATCTCGAGACACTGCACCATCGTCACCACTGTTTTTTTGAAGCATTGAAACCCACGCATAGAGATGTTATTCGTAGACTTCAGGAAAATTTTCTAAAGGGCTATACATGCAGGATTATAAGCTAATATAATAGACTTGATGTCATCAAAATGTGAACGAAAACCATGGCTGTTCCAAGAAATGAAGTAAGTTATTATTTAAATAGAAAAACTCCTCCCCCGGAGCTGGAAGGCGATTCTTCCATTATTCCCTCGAGCGATAAATTATCGTTCGAGGGATGAAGAGAGACAACATCAGTCTCCAGGTACAACATTGCTCTACGGGTAGATAAGCAGGACTTTCAGAAACCCTCCTTTGCAGATTTTAATTTTGAGGCCTTACCTCCTATTGATTTAGCTCTCCTAATGATTGGAGATGAAGATTTTGGCCTTTCAATGTTTGTTTTTGGGTAATCTTGCAAGTGGAGTGACAGAATATCCGTTTGAGTACTAATACTTCTGGTAACCCTTTTTGCAGCTGCTGCATAACTCATTCCAAGTTGCGGTGTGCGAGAGGTAACTTGTTTTCTAGCCTTAGGATAGGAAACTTTATTTTTCACTTTATAGGTATTAATTTCTTTTTCTAGTACCCATTGAGAACAACTACGAGAATAGGAGAGATGGTCACCATGACAGTTGACACATACCTCATTTGCTGTGCAGGTCGAATTATCGTGGCCCACTACTGCGCAGCGAGTGTAAGTCAGTTTGCCTCTGCAAGCATTTCTCGAGTGACCAACGTTGAAAACAAAACGTTGGCACTATAAACATCGCAAGGGATTTGGTATATAGGGCTGGACAGGTAGATTTAAATATGCAGCTTTAATATTGTCTGGGAGGTATGGCATCGCAAATCTCAGAATTAGATGTTTCGTTTCAATAACTTTACCAACTCTTCTAACGGTAATGCGTTTGACCGCACAGACCTTCTGACTTTGGAAATTTTTCAGAATCTCTTCTACCGGCGAATTCAACAAATCTCTTGCGAAAATCACACCCTGTGAAAAATTTAAGTTGTTGTGAGGCGATACAGTTACCTCAATATTCGCTAACAACCGCGTCTTTTTTAGCATATCTGCTTGCGTGGAGTGAGCAGCCTCTACTAATAAGTCACCCGAACGCAACTTACGGATACCTTTGACCTCCCCGACTAATCCCGATATTCCTTTTTGAATGAGAAAGGGGACATGTTTTCATTGGAGCCCTCCTTTCTCTTAATTGCATAAAATTTGGAATTCATGCCAAGTTGTTCCCGAGGATATTTCTAAATTCTTCGTCGAAATGCTGAGAGGAGCCACTCAACACCATACAAAACAGGAGAATAATGTGTTTTGAGTTATTCACTCAACAAAATAATTTTTAAGCACACAGTAAAATAAAATTTCCACAGTTAGGTCTACCATTTTTCTTCATTAACAAATTATTTGTTGATCAGTAAAAGCAAGAAGTTAAGAAATGTAGCTCAAAGTCTTGATTGAGAAATCCACCAGCGCTCGCAGTGTAAAACATGCAGATTTCTTTTCAGCATCATTACTGAATGCAATGAACACAAATTCTAAATGTCCGTTCATCTCTGGAATAATGGAAGAAAAATCAATGGGAAAATGTTTGGAATTACTTTCGAATGTCCGTACAACAATTTTGATCTCGCCGATGCTCTTATCAAACTTTGAATAAAATATTTCTTTTTAACAAAGTTGTTTTTCTCTTCCAAATTTTACAATTCGTAACATTAAAATTTAGTAATATGTATTTTAAATAATACCTGCTTAAAAGCAATTTCAAAAATATTTTCAAACTACCCCATTGAAAGCCGCCCAACCTGTCTAGTGGTTAGCGTACCTGACTACAGATGGGTGGGACCTGGGTTCGAATCCTGGCTCGTGCATGGATTTACTCTCTCTCTCTCTCTTTTTCTTGTCATTGTCCTTTCTTTGTGTGTGTCTGAATGGTTACCTACCCTATAAACGGGTCCCTATGGCATGTGTGTACTGAGGAAGTCGGACTCCACGCCAAATAGGGTTCAGTTGGAAAAGTGAAGCTGCGCACCCCATATTGCCAGCCTGGCTGGCACAGGACAACAACAATCCCATTGAAAATTATTTTTCATATTATTTCTTTGAACTGTATAGAAAATTCACAATAGATTAAATTTTCGGTTCATCTTCACCTCTTAAAAATACAGTTTGCAATAAAAAGGAAACCTGTACGAAAGGCTTTCTCAAGGGTTGTCTTAAAAATTACGTAAAGCTTAAGGAAAACACGTCATTTATTTTAACAACGCATTTATTTGTTTGCGATTAAGAATAAATTATTTATTTAATCATGTTTTGCCTCTGGATATTTGCAAAAAAGATTGATTCTCTTAAAACAAATACAGAATAATTAAGAAGGCGAACTTTACCTGAAAGAATTTATGTGTTTCGTTATTTTAATATTTTTTTTAGAATGTATGAATTAACTTCGCCATATTATTCAGTTATGCTTAAAAAAAAGTATTAATGTTATATTACTGGAAACGTAAAATTTTGGTTGCAAAATTAGAATTTTAAAATTATATCGTTATATTTAAAATCTTTAGGTAACGCAATTATTCTAATAAACAATTTTTCTATTAAGAAACTTTTTATATATACATGTATTAATTAGCAGCTAAATCTGCAGTCAAAAAGAAATCTTCTTTCATTGAAGTGAAAGTAAAATCGAAAAACGTCGCTTGATTGAACTAGATCGGAAAGAGATGCTTAGATTTAAGTAACCGAATAAATTCGACAGGGAAGAAGTATTGACGTGTCTCATTTAATAGATAGTAATCCTCTACTCTCGAAAATTAACCTTTAAGGTCAAACATTGTTCTATCATTGAACTGTTTGGCGATCGTGTTTTCCGACTCTGAGTTTTATAAACTGAGCTCTCGACCTACATTTCCGTTCGACGTTTAGCATTTCAACTGATATTCGATAAAAAAAAAAAAAAGTGTCAAGTAAACACAAAATTTATTCTTTGTTTTGTAATTGCTAATTTATTTGCCAAAAGATGCACCATTTTGAGGCAAAGAAAGACAAGTGTTTCATTGAAGAGACTTCAACGACAATGATATGTTAATTCAACCTAAAATAATTAATCTTGCTTAATGCGGAATCTCATATACTATGAACCAGTGTTTCTCAACTGAATTTACTACAAGGGCCGGTAAAATATTTCGGCACGTTCGCGCGGACCGGTAATATTAATAATTCGACCCAATGCACAATTTTTCACAAAGATAAATCATGAAAACATATATAATTTTTAAAGCATTTGTTTGTTATAATTTACAGATAAGATTGTGGACTATATTCACTTTCATCTGTATTCGAAGGGGCGGACGACGTACTTGGCTTTTGAAAATCTTTTCTTTGCACGAAATTTAGTAATGTGCGTTTCGTTTCCTTCTTATTCATTCTGGTTAATGATTTTATATACCTAAAGTTACAGACATAGTAGTTATAGCAAAATATTAAATTATGAAGTTATTAAAAACTTACGCTGATAAATAGTTTCCAAGATGTTTGTTTGGTTGGGTTTTGTGGCGCAAGGTCCAAATAGGACAAGCTGCGCCAAAAATTAAATTTTAGAAGAAAACCTTTCTAAGCAAAACCCAAACTCAACATTTAAAAGTTAAAACACAAAAAAACGTGTATATGATTAAATTAAAATGTAAATGGTTATAATAGAAAATGAAAGTAAAAATAAAAATTCATAAAATTGATGTTATAAGATTTTAAATAAAATGAAGAAATCCAATCGCCCTTAAGAAGGCAAAAAGATTTCTGTGGGGTGGCTCCCCCACCAAATCAAAAAGAGTTAAAATATCGGTTTGAAAAAATATAAAACGATACAAGTTAAAATCAGGACATGAAATTAAAATATGATGAACAGAGTATGGTACATCACACGTTTCACACCATGGATTTAATTCACTTAGAAATAGATGTCTATGTGTGAAACGTGTGTGTCCGATACGAAGGCGAGTCAAACGAACATCGGCACTTCGTAACGGTAAAACTGATGATGGTATGAGGTATGGGAAAATGGCACGTAATTTATTGGAGACCTGCATACTCCATAACTCCTGCCAGAGAGATTTAACTAATGTTTTAACAACCCTTCTCACGTCGAAGAGAGGGACAGATGAATGAAGAACAGACGATGCGGTTTTAGCGGCTGCATCCGCCTTTTCATTTCCCTCTAGAATTACATGACCTGGGACCCAACAGAAAATGATGTCATATCCCTTGCCAGCAAGGGAATCCAATGCTTCGAAAATCTTGGACACAACAGGATGGCAAAAATTTGAATTTCCCAACGCTTCTAATACACTCAAACTGTCAGTATACACGCAGATTTTATTAAATTGCTCTGTATTCACTAGCTGAAGAGCTTGAAAAATAGCGGTGGCTTCAGCTGTAAAGATGGAGCAGGACGAATGAAGGCTGTACCCATAACTGGCATTAGCATAGAATATGCCACAGCCAACATGTCCTGCAGTTTTAGATCCATCTGTGAATACAGGCGTGTATAATGAATACTGACAGCGATGTGAAAAGAAAAGCTGTTGGAAAACCGTTGAGGTTGTGTCCGATTTTCGAAACTGAGCAAATGGATTAATTATATTAATCTGTGGATCATACCAGGGTGGATGAGAATGTAAGTCCGTTTTAGTAAAACGGACATCATATAGGTCTGTCAAAAAGAGCTGAGCTTTAGTTCGAGTGAGAAAAGGTTGGATGCTGTAAGATCGAGCATCATATAGTCTCTCCAAAGCAGGAGAAATGGCCAAGGATCGTAAAGGATGTTGTCTATCAGACATAACCTTAGCGTAGTAATTGAGAGACAGCTGCATTCGTCTCAGGTCTAAAGGCAATTGTTGACAAATCGCGTAAAGACTCTGGACGGGTGATGTGCGGAATGCGCCTGAACATATTCTCAAAGCAGAGTGATGTACAGTGTCCAATCTGCGTAAGACAGAAGACCTAGCAGATCCATAGACAACACATCCGTAGTCAATACGAGATAAAATGAGTGCTTGATAGACTCGAAGGAGTGACAAGCGATCAGCACCCCAAGATGTATTTGACAACACCTTGAGGATATTAAGCGATCGCTCGCACTTCTTCCGCAAATGTAAAACATGCGGAAGAAAGGTCAACTTTCGGTCAAATATTACACCTAGAAATTTTATCTCGTTGACTACAGGTATTGGAGTGTTGTTTAGATATATAACAGGATCGTTGTGTAGGCTAGTCTTCTTGCAAAAATGGACACAACAGCTCTTGCTAGGAGATAATGTAAAGCCATTCTCTGCACACCATGCAGCTATTTTATTTACAGATGTTTGTAATTGTCTCTCAATTAATCGCATATTTGAACCTTGGCAAGAAATCTGCAGGTCATCCACATACATCGTGCCTTTAACTGAAGGTGAAAAGTGATGAAGGATGCTACTAATGAACAAATTAAAAAGATTTACACTTAAAATAGAGCCTTGGGGAACACCCTCGGCTTGGATAAAAGTATTGGATGTAAATGTTCCAATACGAATTTTAAAAGTACGGGAGCGTAGAAAGTTTTGTAGGAATATCGGGAGATTACCCCTAAAGCCAAAATCATATAATGAACGGAGAATTCCATATCGCCATGTACGGTCGTATGCCTTCTCGATGTCGAAGAAGATGGAAACCAGATGGTTCCTCCGCACGAAAGCGTTGCGGATTTGGGTTTCCAAGTATGTTATGTTATCAAGAGTGGATCTTCCTTTACGGAATCCACTCTGATTGACATGAATACATTTATTTTCTTCTAAGACATGTACGAGACGGGCGTTGACCATACGTTCGAGAGTCTTACAAAGGCAACTCGTCAGAGCTATAGGTCGGTAATTTGAAGGTTCTGAAGGATCCTTACCAGGCTTTAGGACCGGAATGACTAATGCTTCATTCCAAGGACATGGAAATTCATTTTCTGTCCAGATCCTATTGAACAAGAGCAATAAGTTCAATAGGGAGTCTGGACTTAAATGTTGAAGCATCAGATAGCTAATTCCGTCAGGTCCTGGGCTGGTATTATTGGCCTGCTGTAAAGCTTTCTTCAATTCTAACATCCGAAACTCGCAGTTGTAGGGTAAGGCTTGTCCATGGTTGAAACGAATTGGTGTTTGCTCAGCACGACACTTAATCCTTATAAACAAGGGACTGTAAGAGTCGGTGCTTGAGACACTAGCAAAACTTTCACCAAGGACATTAGCTATTTCCTGAGGAGAAGAGTATACAGCAGCTCCGGTTTTTAATATAGGAATGGGAAATTCCTTGTAAATTCCGTTGGCTGCCTTGACTCTTCTCCACAACTGCTTACTGGATGTTGAAGATGTTATTGAAGAAACATAGCAAGACCAGGATTCCTTCTTACTTCTACGACGAGCTCTACGAGCTAATGCTTTTGCTCTCTTAAAGGCAATAAGATTTTCCGTTGTGGGGTATCTCCTAAATAACCCCCATAACTTCCTCTGTCTCTTATATGTGATTTGACATTCTTCATTCCACCAAGGTTTGCATCGCCTGTGTATTTTAGAGGAACTTTTAGGAATTGTAATATCAGCTGCACGTATAATGGTTTTCGTGACCATTTCAACGGCCTCATTTATATTTCGGATCATGACCATAGTATCATCAACAACTGCCAATTGTGTAAAAAGCGTCCAGTCTGCCCGACTGTACACGTAAGTAGGTACACGTTGCTGCACACTACTACCTCCAGTCTGGGAGACGACGAGTGGGAAATGATCGCTATTATGCAGATCATTCCCTACAAACAATTTTAACAATGGCAGAAGTGAGGGGGAACAAATGGCCAGATCTAACGAATGAAATGTTCTTGTGGGTAGGTGGAAATAAGTTTTCTCGTCGGTATTAATCAGACAGAGACAGTTATCTGTTATAAACCGCTCTATCTGACGACCGCGAGAATTTGTATCATCACTTCCCCACAAAGTATTATGGCCGTTGAAGTCACCGAGCAACATAAATGGCGTCGGCAGCTGATCAACTAAATCATCGAGTTCCTCTTGGCGGATGACATCATGTGGTGGCAAATACAAACTACAGACTGTTACTAAATTTGTTGTGTGAATTTTCACAGCCACAGCCTGTAGAGTAGTGTTTAATGGATGGACAGTGCTGGGGAAGTTATTAGATGTTAATATGCAAACACCTCCAGACACTGCACCATCGTCACCACAGTCTTTTCGAAAGCACCTAAACCCACGCAGAGCAATGTTGTTTGTAGACTTCAGGAATGTTTCCTGAAGTGCCACACATGCGGGGTTATAAGCTGACGTTAAAGACTTGATGTCATCAAGATGGGATCGCAAACCATGGCAGTTCCAAGAAACAAAGGAAGTTATTTTTTAAATTGAAAAGCTCCTTTCCCAGAGCTGGAATGCATATCATCTGACATCTCCTCGAACGATACATCATCGTCCGAGGGATGAAGAGAAACTGCGTCAGCTTCTAGGGATAAGGCTTTACGGGTGGATAAAGAGGGCTTTCGTGCGCCCTCTTTTGCAGATTTTAATTTTGAGGCTTTGACACCTCTTGTTTTAGCCAAAGGAGCTCTTCGAATGATGGAATTAGAAGATTTTGGCCTTTCGGTTGATGTTTGGGGTAATCTAGTGACAGGAAGTGACAGAGTATCCGTTTGAGTACTTATATTTTTGGTGACCTTTCTTGCAGCGGCTGCATAACTCATACCAGGTTGCGGTGTGTGAGAGGTAACTTGTTTCCTTGCCTCAGGGTAAGAACATTTGTTTTTCAATTTATAGGTAGTAATTTCTTTTTCTTGTACCCATTGAGGGCAACTACGAGAATAGGAGGGATGGTCACCATGACAGTTGACACATGCCTCCTTTGCTGTACAGGTCGAATTATCGTGGCCAACTGCTGCGCAGCGAGCGCAAGTCAGTTTGCCCCTGCAAGCATTCCTCGAGTGCCCAAAACGTTGGCACTGAAAACATCGCAAGGGATTTGGAATGTAAGGCCGGACGGGAAGATTCATGTAAGCAGCTTTAACATAATCGGGAAGGTCTGGTGTCGCAAATGTCAGAATGAGATGTTTAGTTTCAATAACTTTACCATCTCTTCTGACAGTGATGCGTTTAACACCACAGACCTTCTGACTCTGTAAGTTTTCAAGAATCTCATCCGTCGGCGAGTTCAACAAATCTCTTGCGGAAATTACACCCTGTGAAAAATTTAAGTTATTATGAGGCGAAACAGTTACCTCAATATTAGCTAGCAACCGCATTTTATTTAGCATTGCTGCTTGTGTGGAGTTAGCAGCCTCTACTAATAAGTCACCAGATCTCAGTTTACGGATACACTTCACTTCTCCTATTAGTCCCGATATTCCTTTCTGTATTAGGAAGGGGGAGACATTTTCAAACGAACCCTCCTTCCTTTTTATTACATAAAATTTAGTATTTTTGTTTTCCATTAGTTGCTCCCGTGGGAGAAAAGAATAAATTTTATTTTCCATAATATTATATTAAAATTTCGGGACCTGACTGCACCACCCACCACCGAGTCCAACAAGGGGATGCAGACCAGCTGCACCAGTGCTAGCCAGATCCTATACGCTCTCAGTACATCCCTGTGATGGCCTCCACCCTTAACGAGTCATCCAGCAGATGTACCGATCGCTTGATCCATAAAGCCGATTGATGTGCTGAGGACCACAACACACCTCCCGTTTACCTGAAGCAGAGGCCAAAGTAATGTATTGGTCTCTGGGGGCCTCAATTACCAGGACCCTCCTTTCCAGGGACACGGGTCTCCACGCACGGCAAACACGTGGGTGATTTAGTCCCCAAGAGTAGCTAATAGCAACAGAGCGGCGACAGCTGCTCAAGGGGAGCCCTCAACCTCCTGAGAGGCAACCACATTGAGGGAGAAAAGGAAGAAAAAGCAGAAGAGGAGAGAAGAGAAGAAAAGAAAGAAGAGGAAAGATCACTGGGGTACCTCGGGATTGTGACACCCGTGTTTACTTAAAGAAAGTAAACCCCCTGAGGGGAAATAGTTTCCAAGAATTGCCCAAGTGTGCAGAATAACCAATATCAAAAACAAAACGTAATCAAGACGCCAGACGCCTTGAACACTGAGATACTGCGATAGTCAGCGTTCAAGTAATCATGGATACACAAGGCACCAAGGCAGATAGGCACACCCTAACTGGTGTTCTAAGCAGTGTTGCCAGAACAATTTGATTAAAAGGAATAAGTCGACAGTTCAAAATGTAATAGATTTCATAGAATAGTAAAAAATAATGGCGAGGTACCGGCAGTTTGTTTTTTTAATTTGGGTAAATTGTAATTTTGTAAATTTTATAAAAACTCAAAATAGTAACAGATTTGGTGAGTAACGTGACAACGTAAAAGGACTGCTGAATAATAATAGATCTATTATAATTATAATAGATTGGCAACGCTGTTGGTACTGCAATTTATGAAACGCGATTAGGTACATAGTTGCCAGTTTGTTGTGTTTTTCATCAAAGATTACATTATTTTTTAAACTATTATTATTGTAATGTAGGTACTGTATCGTTGGTCGGCCTATAAAAGCTGGATATTTCGCGGACTGGTACCGGTCCGCGGACCGGCGGTTGAGAAACACTGCTATGAACGACTACACTCAAGGAAAATGCTTTTGTATATTTATCTGCTATGGAGAAGAATATAAAAACTTCAATTAAGATATATCGTTAATAATCAGCTAATTTTTAAAGGTTTTGGAATTTAATTATTAGCTTGATATGTAGGCAACAATTCTTGATTTTTGAAAACATTTTTGTCACAAATAATCATAGACTTACTTTCTAATTTATAAATGGCAAGAAAAAAAGTGTTACTTCCAGTGTTGTTTAAAAATAAACGCAAATATACGGATTTTATCGGTTTAATTAAATGGAATATACAATTAATTTATTCCTGAGCATTGTTGGGATTCATTATGAGAACATTTTATTGACTTTGACAACAAAGCATTCACAAAATATTTTATAACACACAATTAATGAGCGCGATTTAGTTATATAAACTATAAAATATCAAAGTAAAGTAATTGAATCTGGTGGGGAAAATTTATATTTAATAAATCCTTGGTGAGTTGAAATTGCCAGACCAAAAACAATAAATTCAGCTGCCACTAGATACACAGTACGACCCTCATACACAAAAATCACTAAGCATTGTTAGATAACTAAATCACCGGCTCTTGAAATCCTCAGAAACTCATGAAAGCAAAAAACATGCTTTTAAATTTTATAAACTAACCGTTAGAGGAATAAAACGCTGTGAAGCAAGTACAGCTGTTTACAAGGCTCTGTTTCATATTTCGAGCAATTGTTTGATTTTAACCCGTTCGTGACCAACGTCTCGTGGACGCGACGCAGCGATTCCTCTCTTATCAGCCCAGCGTCGCTTCCACGCCAAGAGCTCCAATTGATATGGAGAGACCAGCGTCGCGTATGCGTAATCGGAAATCGGAACCTTTTATTTGAATTTTTAAATGCCACTAGATGGCGTTGAACGGCAACGGCTTTCACAACGATCGACTCATATGGTATTTAACCTTCATGAATGGGCATTAGTTTCTGTTCTATGCTTCTGTATTTGATATATTTATTGATGTAAACAAAGTAAGAATCACAGCTCCTTAAAGGGCTGGGATTTATTGTGCGCTGTGTTTATATTTTGACAGATTGTGGAAATTTAGGGAACATTTATTAGTTAAAATGTGGAATATCATTATATTAAACAACTTTTAAAATAGGTTATCAATTAGCCTTTATAGAAGTAATATTTTTCAAGCTAAAAATAAGCACTAAAATCTGAATACAAGATTTAAGATGATCAAGTCACTAGACCACCAACAGTAAACTCAGCTGACTGCTAGACTTTATCAAATGGCTAGATTACCAGAGACTAAAATCACTAAAAACTGAGACACTGACATCGAATTATGAGACGATGATAACTAGACCACCGGATACTTAAATTACTAATCCCTGATTACACACTGATAAATTTGAATTTTATAAATTATCCTTTCAAGAGAAATAAAACAATATGTTCAATCGCTCGTGAGGGGTTTAAACAAGGACAACGGAGACTTAAATGAATACATCTTTCCCTTGAACAAGCTACTATTTAAAAAAATCTGAACTTTTCCAAATAGTTCCATCATTAAGTTGAAGGCAATCAATGAGAGTTTCAAAATACTGTCAGAAAAAAAAATACTTTGTTGTCCAGCAAGATTTTATATTTTAGCGCAATTACCATCCAATGAAATAAAAAGTTAACTGCATAGCTTATAAGGGAATGTTTAAAAGTTGTAAATAAATTTGAAAATAAGATCTACTAAAATTGTTACAATTAATTTCTAAGTTACATTCCGAAGCAATATAGTGAGGCGAACACTTTTAGCAATGCATTCCTAATGAAATACAAATAATTCTTTTTCTTGTTTTTGAGTAAAATGTTTCCTTCGCAACATTTACCTAGTTGATAGTTTTCAAATAAATGCTGTGCATAATATTTCTTGAATTTATGCATAAATTTATAATCAGATTTCCCCTTCTTTCTTTTCAAATAATTAAAAGTTCTGTCTATATAAATTATTAAAATTATTCACAGAAATATTTATTTTTATGGGACTCTGTTTTTAAATTTACTCTTTATAGTTATTATAAAAATGTTTACGTGTGCAGAATAAAGAATATTATTTTTAATTTCAGAATCTTTTCACCACAACAATTTTATCATAGTTAACGCACAATCATGTTTTTCAATTTATTTCATAAATAAACAGCTTTCTTATTGAAAGAATTTTTGAGTTCTCATTCAATCTTCCTGCACAATTGTAGGTAATAAGAAGAGATTTTTTTCATTTTACTTATAATGCTAGGATTTCTTACTGTGCTGTGGAAATTGAACTGAAATGAGAAAGTTAAATAATTTTCTGCTCAAATTCTGTGAAAATTTCGAAATTATTAAAGTTTAATTGAAATAACCACAACATCCATTCACTTTACACGTATTCTTCTTTGGTATCAGATTCAAAAACTGAAGCTGATATTTCCCTTTGTAGACTCATTCGTTTGAGGGGTATTTTAATAAGAGATTTATCATTATATATCAGAAGATTCATCCCCGCTGTTATATTTGGTCATGTGATAAATACCAAATATAGATTATTTTCATTATTATTTGTGTACATCTGTGGATGGGTCCGAATAAATTTTATGCAGCGACTTGATTACAATTTTAACATTTACAATAAAACATTTAATAATAAGTAAATCGCTTATTATATTTATATATTTTTCTGTTTGACTGAGCTAAATAATTTTTGCAAAAAGATGTTAAAAGAAGTGTTCTGACGTAAAAATTTAAAAGAGCTTTATTGCAACAAGAGTAATTTGTGATCATAATTATTTTATGTGAACGTAAAGAAGATAATAGAGTACTGTATAGTGCAGTGTTTCTGAACCGCCGGTCCGCGGACAGGTACCGGTCCGCAAGAAATATTTACCGGTCCGCGAAATATCCAGCTTTTATAGGCCGACCACTGATACAGTACCTACATTACAATAATAATAGTTTACTAGTTTAAAAAATAATGTAATCTTTGATGAAAAATACAACAAACTGGCAACTATGTACCTAATCGCTTTTCATAAATTGCCGTACTACCAGCGTTGCCAGTCTATTATAATTATAATAGATCTATTATTATTCAGCAGTCCTTTTACGTTGTCACGTTACTCACCAAATCTGTTAATATTTTGAGTTTTTATGAAATTGACAAAATTATCCTTTACCTAAATAAAAAAAACAAACTGCTGGTACCTCGGCATTTTTTTTACTATTCTATGAAATCTATTACATTTTGAACTGTCGACTTATTTCTTTTAATCAAATTGTTCTGACAACACTGCTTAGAACACCAGTCAGGGTGCGCCTGTCTGCCTTGGTGCCTTGCGTATAAGTAAGTTGAATATACAAATGTAAATTATAACAAACAAAATGCTTTAAAAATTATGTATGTCTTCATAATTTATCTTTGTGAAAAATTGTGCATTGGGTCGAATTATTAATATTAGTGGTCCGCGCGAACGTGCCGAAATATTGTACCGGTCCTTGGAGTAAATTCAGTTGAGAAACACTGGTATAGTGTATTATCGAGAGTTGCCATATTTTTTTTCCAAAATAACCGCTTTTATATACCATCGCTATTTTACTTGAACAGAGAAAAGTTTAAAGAAATTAGTTTCATCATTTAGAATAATTATCATGGAAAACATTGAAAACAAACTGGCTATCAGAAGGGTGCCAAATAGAAAAAAATAAGAAATCCGAGTACGGAACTGACTATTCGATTCAAATTGAATAGAGTTCGTGGGGCAGGCGAATTATGATTTATCTGATGTTTATCCAATCACGAAGCGTTCTCGACATGTGACTTTGACATGAGTCAATGGAGTATTTTGACAGAATTTAATGATATTACTGGCCCTGACATATAAGTCAAGCAATTTTTTTAATAATAGAAAAGAGTACAAAGGGGATGTTTTTTCTTGAGTTTTAAATTACTTGGGATCTATCGATAACTCATTTAGCTGCCTAAAACAATAAGAAAAATATCTTCATCGTCTCTGATTATATTAAGTGATTGGGTCTAAACAATAAACGATCACATCGTGAATCAAGCATTTTGAAACTCAGGGAAACGTATGGTCTGATGGAGCGTTTCAGAGAACAATCTTAATCCTCCGGAATTCGATTTTTTTTTATCACTTGGACATTGATTTACTTCTTGGCAGGGTCAGCGAGATAAGTTTGTTCTATCTTATCTCTCGACATAATCTTGTTATGCTGGGCTCAGCTGTCAGGGAGCTCTTCTTCGTGCGTGACGCAACAACAATGGCTCCCTTCCGAGATCGTTGATTGGACTTCCGTGCATTGAGCGAACTCCCTTATTTCACCTGATGAACGAAAAAGCAGGTCTCTGATTTTTAGACAGACTCTCTGAATGGTATTTGGTTCAAATATCTTTTAAATATTATATTCTGATTTTATATATATATATGTATATATATATATAAAATCAGATCATATAAAAGAGCATAGGTTCAAGATCCCCATTTATTTCAAAAAATGTTTTATATTTTTTAATATTAATTACTAATTTAAATGTGTAACTACATACATTCATACATTATTTTTATGCACGCATATTTTAGTATGTTAATGAATATTTTGTGTTTTTATTTTTGCATTTTATATTTTACAGTTGATAAATGTTTTCTGCTGTTAAAATGAATAAAAAAAGAAAAAAGAAGAAGAAAGAAAAAAAAAGAAAAAAAAAAGATAGGTAATTATGATATTAAATGCTTTAAATACTCGGGATCATTCAAAGGAGATTTTTAAGACTTCGCATTATTTTAATAAAGAGCCTTGTTATCTTTCTTTTCGGTGTCTGTTAAAAAAAAAAAAAAAAAAAAAAAAAAAAAAAAAAAAACTGATCTTGAGGGAGGATGGGGGGGTGTAATGAAACTAAAAATGTACAAAACAATTATTCGTCCATTGAGACTTATGGTTACATGACTTTGACACAAAGGGATACAATTAAGTTACTAAACTTTGAACGGAAAATTCGTCCATTAGAGATAAATGATAATTCTTGGAGAATATGAAGTAATGATGTCTCTAATGAATCATAAGAATCCAACCACAGTAGTCTGATAGCCGATTGGCAACCCATTGGCAGACAAAGGAGAATGTGGCTTAATGACCTCTCAAGCTGTTGGTTTGTTGGGTTTTATGGCACAATCTCCAAAGGACAAGCTGCACCAAAAATTAAATTTTGAAAATTCAAAACTGAAGCTCAACATTAATAAGTTTAAAACATAAAAATATATGTATAAATTTTAATTAAAATAACTATTAATTATAAAATGCAAATAATAAAACTTAAATAAATGAATGAATTTATTTATTTTTTTGACTGTTGCGTCGTCTTTTAATGAATTATTCTTAAAAAAACTTCAATGGAACGTTTTAAAAACTGTATTTCCTTCTCGTGAGAAATTGTGGGAATTGTAGTTTTTGTCTTTCAAATAATAGAAAGTTTGTGTGGATTTTAGAGATTAATCTGAACAAAGCTTTAACGTAATAATTTTGATGAACGTTTATTAAGATATTAATTTTTATCCACTCAATTTATTATTATAAACATAAAATATATTAATAAAATCATTTTTCCTTTTAATATTCATACAAGATCATACAATTCTCTCGTACATTAATACAGGAATGCATATTTAATAAATATAAATATTTGTATCATTTTTTTATTAACTGATTATTTTGAATATTGATATCCGTCAATATAATCGAGGAAAACTTTTTTATCATATTTCCATGACTTCCCATCATAATTCTTCTAGATTAAAATAGTTTTTGAAATGTGATTGGTATTTGAGTATCAAAATTTGACAGTTTTGTTCATTTACTTGACGTCTTTTTATATATGCATACATAGCGAGTTCCAAACAGTTACTTAAACAAGTTTGAAATATCCCTGGCAACTCTTCATTTTGAACCACGGTCTAGTGACGAAATCATACCGGCCCCATCCGCGCCATGCCTAGGCAGGCCGCGGTAGACCATCCGATTGAGACACCGTCTTATGGAGGTCTTAGTGTGACGTTGTAATCTGACGTCATGGATATTTTAAACCAATGAGAATTTGTTTACATTCCGGTTCCATTTCCGATTGCAATATTAAAAAAAAATATTATTACCTCTATAAAGATTTATAATTAACTCCTCCTCTTCAAATGTAAACTTGTAATAACTTGTACTCTCGATATCAACGTGGTATATTTTTCCTGCAGAAATTGAAATTAGCTCTGTCTCGCGGAAAGTTGCCAGATATTTCAAACCAGCTCGATATCCAGATTTGTCTCGCGCTCCGCCCATTTTTTGACGTAGGTAAGACATTTGTGACGTCATTTGGGCTCATGTGAATCTCGCGAGATCTTCGGCTTGTCTCTCGATACATGTCTCATGCGATCATCTTCGAATTTCGGCCTGCCCTACAGAAGGACTTCACGTGCTCATGCGGTCCCAACTCACGAACCAACGCTGTGAGAACGAATCTTCCCATTGTCGCAAATGATACTTCAATTTACTACTGCAGCTATTTTTCATACCATAATTCGAACTATTTTAGAAAGATCATATTGTAGAAGGCTGCATTTCTCCGGTGCATAAGATTTCGAGTTCTATCCCTGCCACCATTGAACAGCGGAAATTGAATGCTTTCGTCTGCCGGGGCATTAAGTCATCCCAATGAACTCTGACTTAGCTCCAATGTCTCGGTAAGAAGGAAAGTGATCACACTTCACAGTTTGTCCACGTTCATGTCCAAAACCTTCCGTTTGTGTGACGTGGAGAGTCGTCACCTAACCGTTGTTCAAAATAACGAGGCACTTCTTCCTCTGCACCATTTACACAATTTCTCAGTCAATCACAAAGATTGAGTGCTTCAAAACTTTCCATTGACATGGCTTGAGGAGAAGTGAATCCAATACATTATTCATTTCTTTATGGAAGAAGACAAATTTCTCCTATCATCGAATTTCTCATTATCTCCATTGTTTGTCAACTTCGTGAAATATATATCAGAATTTGAAGTTTCAACAAAAGCAATTAATTTTGGATCTATTTATTAATTAGAATGATAAAAAGTTTTGCACTCTAATGTTGTGCAGAAGGCATTTATTAAAATATTCATTAAAATCATTGTTAAGTGGCTCTGAAAATAGAGAGTTTGTCGAGTAACAAATTCTTTGTTTCAAAAGGAACACTGAAGATAAATTGTCAACACCAAATTACGTCACTATAATATTATTTTTGAAAGTATATTCACTCAATATTCCTTAATATTTTTAATTATTGTGAAATTTTAATTAAATACATAAATGTGTTTAATTTTTTTATAAAAAAGGTATAAAGTTTACTTATATAATAAAGTTTACTTTTTATAAGGAATATGTTTGTTCTTATATTGAATTTTTTTGTAGATACAAATTATACTGAAATCAAAATAATCATTCTATAAAAAAGTTTAAACATTTATGATATAATACATATTTTGTTTTATAAATATTTAAAATCAACATTTTAAATGCCATTTTTAAATATATATGAACTAAATATTACGATATCTTAGTTGTTTATATTATTATTTTTTATAAGAGTAATTCTTATGTTGTTGTTGTCGTTGTTGTCGTGTGCCAGCCAGGCTGGCAATATGGGGTGCGCTGCTCCACTTTTCCAACTGAACCATATTTGATGTGGAGTCCGACTTCCTCAGTACACACATGCCATAGGAACCCGTTTACAGGGTAGGCAACCATTCACACACACACACAAAGAAAGGACAAAGACAAGAAAGAGAGAGAGAAAGTACATCCATGCCCGAGTCAGGATTCGAACCCAGGTCCCACCCGTCTGTAGTCAGGAGTAATTCTTATAAAATTATAATATAAACTAGTAAGACTAATTAATATTTAGTTCATTATTTTGTAATTTATACTTAAAAATTACATCTTTAGTGTTTTTTTAATAAAGAAAATTATTTAAAAAAAACGTTATGAAAAAATATATATTTTTATTATATACTTGTATTAATATGTATTATATAAGTTTTACTATTATAAGCACTCGTTTTATAATTAAAAAAATATTGTAAAGGGCTAATAAATTATGGACACGGAAATCTTTAAAACATTTGATCATAAATATTAAATGACACAGTTTTATGATCAAATGTGTTTCGAATGGTTGTCGACATCGAATACATGAAATATGTAGTCAGGCCATTTGATAAATAGAAACTAAAAGCTCGATTCATTTCATACTTTGAAGATAATATCATTTGATGGCAAAAATAGTTATTTTTTCCCAAGAATTACATCAACACCCTTTGGTCAATTGGACGATAGATCTTCTGATACAAAATCTGTTTCCGGGAAGACCGTTAAGAAAGATCAATTTTTATGGATGATGACCTGAAAGGAAGAAACAATCAATCGGATCACTGATGATCCTGCATGGCGCTTTGGCGATCGTGATCCAAACATTAGAATTATGCAGGTACATTAGTGTCGCCACGGACGCGTGCGAGTTGAAAAACGGCGGAAAATGCAACCAATTTCTGACCCTAATGCATAATTTTCTCGCCAGAATTCATCGATTCCATCCATTTTTCTATCATAAAAACGAGTGTAGTTGTCCATAAAAAAAACTGCGGAAGTGTTTTGTCTTTTTTATTTCATATTTATTCGATACTATTGATTTTTGATTCGGGCAGAAATCTGTGATTGTCCATAGAAGGAAACACGATACGAAAATTCAGTTTTCTCACTAAAAAAGAATATAATCTGTGTTTTCGAAACTCGCGGTATCATGGATTCTGGCGGAATCATTTTCCTGAATCTGTGAGTTTATTGTTATGCTTGCATCGTAAACTTTGAACTATAACATAAATTGTATATATTTTCTACATAGTCTGTAGAAAAATTCATTACTTCTTTGAAATTGATACATTTTTTTTGAAGTTATTTTTAAAAAGACTAATGAGGCCAATATGTAACAAAATTTGTTGAACGTGTTTTTCCTTTGTAAATTCATTCCAGATTTAATTGTAGCAAAAAATAAAATATGTAATAAATGCAAAAATCTAAAAACAATTAAAAACTGTTTATGAAAAAACACCATTTGGTCCGGCATAAAAAAACAATTTTAAAAGTGAAACATTCGACAAGTGCCAAGCTTGCATCATTTCCTGACAGCCAGTGGTGTTGTCGAGCCGTAACGCTCCGGAACGTCGTTCCGGTATTTCCTTTTTAGACAGGAACGCGTTCCGGAACTAAAGATGATTTCTGATAACGAGAATTGGCTGACGTATTGAAAAAAAAAAGTTAAAAAGAATTGCTGATTTTTTTTCTAATTTTTGACGAATTTTTATATGTGTTATTATAAACAAGGGTTTGAACAGAACCCGAATCAATACAATGTAATAATAAGATTAATAAGTACTATTAATAGCAAAATATTCTATGCACGATATTTACGCTACCTAAGTCAATATAATCGTGAATTAAAAAACCAAATTTATAAACAATGTTAAACATTTTAATTGTTATATAATTTCTTTCATAATTTTGAATTCAGTTTTAGGCTGCCGTTTCCTATGTGATTATTTTGAAAAATGTTTTCTCTCGTTAATTTCAAAAAATATAATATTTGCTACAATAATTTATTTATTATTTCAAACGTTGCTCCTCAATACATTTAAACGAGTCTTTGCAAAAACTAAAATAACATCTTGAAAAATATATTATATTATGCAATATGACATTAGTTGTGACGTCCTATTGTTTCCAAACATTTGCTGTTAAGCGCCATTTATCATTGAAACTGCCATAGACTTCGGTGATAGATTTTTAAATTGTTATTTTTGAAATTGATATTCATTATTTAAGGATAACGTGTTTGCTAAAACTTTTAACCTTTTGTTTGCTGAACCTTTGATTCTCGCCCAATTGTAGTCACAGTTCATCACCAAGCTGGGCTTATTTCCAATCGTATTCTGGTTGCAACAGAACAATTTATTGTTCTGTGCCAACAAAAATCACCCATAAAATCGATAGCCAAACAAAAATCTCCAAGTTTGTCAAGAAGGCACTCTTAAATACAATATTAAACAAATGTTTACATTGTATTTGTTTGGAAACAGTAGTGGATATGACGTCACACTAATGTCGTCAATTAACTTTACCAAATCAATTCATTACGTGGAATATCACCATTTTTGGCATTTGTTATGGGATAAAAGTAATCACACCTATCTAAATATATCCGTACTGTTGAGTAGGTTCAACTCTTTTATAAACTGTAATTATAGAAAATTGTTAAAGAATAAGCCAATCATTAAACAAAGCATCCCCATTCTAGACAATGCATTTTATATCTCAGTTTTTGACTAGCTCAGAGAGAGAGAGCTCTTTTTTCAAGTGTAACAATTCAACTATTGCTAATGATTTCCATTAGACAGTGAAGTTGCTCTCTTAGATAGTTAGTATACCAGGGTTACATAAATTTAAAGGTTAATTGAATTTTTATTTGTAAAAACATATTAAATTTATAATCAATGATTTGGCATGAATTTCTAAAATGTCTCTATTGTTCCAAATGAATTCATTTACTTCCGTGATGGCACCCATTTACTTTCTTCTTTTTATGCTAATATGTAAAAATGGAACGTACAGCAATTGTTTTTGCAATTCTTATTAGAGCTGCACTGAATCAAAATGCATTTGTTGTAACATTAAGATAGGTACAGAAATAACCTAGTTGCAAATAACAAAAAAAAAAAAAAAAAAAAAAAAGGAAAATCAGCTCTGACAATTAAAATTAGTGATTTCAAATCGAAGCAATTCTAGAAACCTAATTTGAATAGCCTCTTCATTTATTACGTCTTTGTATCCTTATTATTTAATGTTTCCTTACAAATTAAGGAAAAATCTTTTAAACTTAAAGAAAACCTACATTTATTTGACATTTGCAAGATAAAGTTGACAAGTTCAAAATATTAGGAATATTTCTAATTAAGTAAATAAAATCTAGATATGATTTTAATATTCAAAGACGAATTTAAATACTCATCACTTTTAACAATGCGTTATTAGTTTGGCACGTTATTCATAAAAAATTTCATTTTTTCTTTAAAAAAAAGTATTCTGCTTGTTTTGTAAAAAAGATACTAAAACAGTAGCTTAATGGTAAATATTCAATTATTTTTAGCGTTCCTAAATAGATATTATATTATATGTTAATTTACTTTTATAATGTTACGGAATATAATTTTCATTTTTTTATTATTTTTGCTATTTTACTTCCTTCTATTTTAATTCGGAAATACTTTTAATTAATTCTTAATACCGCTTTCTTTTTCACTATTAGGCTTAGTTATTGGAAACACGGGAAAATCCCTGATTTGTTATGGTTGCTATTCTTTTCAAACAGTCGATTGGCAGCCATATTGCCATTGAAATTCGGATAACTTCGTCTCCTCCGCTTGACGAAAAAATTTTCGCCAATTGGTGAAAATGTCTCTGTAATATGCATTTTAACCTAAATAACATTTATAGATTTTGTTACGACTAAATTAACAATTTTAATAATTTTTATTAAATTTTTGTAGTTCACATTAATTAAGATATTTAATTTAACAGTAATCATTTTAAAAGATAAATATTTATCTAATTTTGCATTAAATCAACTGCCAACGTGATTAAAAATCATGTGTAATTTAAAATTAATATTAGAATCTAAAAGGCACATTTTTTAATCCTTTATTCATTTTTATTTAATTCGAATTATAAATTACAACTTTAATTAATACCTTTAGTTATATAACCTTTTATTAAAAACTACTACCGTATTTTCCTGTATATAATCAGCGAATTATGTGTTTAAAAAGTTCCGAATTTCGTTGTGCGTATTATACGGATTATCTGATAAAAAACATTCTTGATGAGAAAAAATTACAAGAAAGTTTTAAAAGAAATACTATTTATGTTTCATAAAATAAATAACAGGTGGTACCAGGACACATCTGAGTTATTTAAACTATAATCGGCTTTGTGCAATTACGTTCAAAAACGAATTCGGTTCCTCTTAAAGATTTTACGGTTGTAAATTCGCTAACGTCATTTTGCAATTTGTCTTGACGTGAGCTGTTTCGTTTTGAAAATATTCAAATTCTAATATCGTCATATCGAAGCGAAAATTTTTAAGTTACACAGCAGATTTTGAATTAAAATCTGTTGTGTAAAAACAATAGCGTCAAATGTGTTAATGTGAAGTGAAAAACAAAGCACGCGCGTTATAAAAAAAATTGTATAAATAAGCAATTTGTAAATAATACATTTTATTCATTTAAATATTAACGAAGCAAATATACATTAATTCAAATATGTCTAACATCGTTTTAAAAGTTATTAGAAGCTAAATATCGATAAGTTTTACAAGATTCTCTTCTCAAAATTACCGCTTTTGATCGATCTCGTGCTTATCTCAAGTTTGTCGCACTTGTGATGAACTGGATCTAGACTGATATTTTTCATAATAAATGATTTTTTTCTATACAATTTATTAAAGTTTTAATTCTACTGTGCATTTTTTTATTTTGTGTGACATCTATATTATCAGCTCTACATATTTTAGACTATTCGCCGAAAAAGAAATTGCCGCGGATAATACGCCGCTGCGGATTATATACAGGAAAATACGGTAATTAAATTATATTTGTCAAAATAAATGAGAAATTTAATTTAGAAATATAAACTAAATTAAAATCTCTCAAAGTTGGCAGACACTATTACAAAGCACACATCATTAGTTTAACTCTGAAAATTTTCTTTCTTTAAAGAATTCCTAGAAATATAATAATATAATAATTATCGAAAATATAATAATATATTAAAATTCTTTGAAATATAATAATATAATTTGAAGTGTAAAGGCTGCGGACGTTCGTTCTCATCAAAGGAAAATAATGATCCCTACCCAATAGAAATTCTATCATGTTTATTAATAGTGGCTAGAATACGTCAAACAGATGGTAGTTCCTCCATGTGTAATGATACCACTAGGGAGTGGCCTTCTGCTTCAAAATTAGAGCGACACACTCCCATTTGGAGTCCAAGATGGCGTAACCTACTTCTTGTCGGGAAGGTGGTAGATGGTCTTTATAATATTTCAGTTAATATTAGTTGTATCATTAATAACTCGGAATACATCAATAAGTAGCATATATCAATATATGATAC
>JAPDSC010057241.1:0-17139 GCA_026290005.1 Latrodectus geometricus
TATATATATATATATATATATATATATATATATATATATATATATATTACCATTCATAATGGATTGCAAATATTAAAAAAGGCCATGAAAATACATGAAATTAACGCATGATAAAATAATTTATGTATTACTTTCACAGTAATTAAAGTATTTTTTTTTATGACGTCCTCAATCTTAATTAGCTTTTGGTGCGTTAACGCATCACTACCAAACAAGTTAATTTCTATAGCAATGTGTGAAGTAATGCATTAATTAGTTAGTATATATATTAAAAGGAAAATAAAAATTCCAAAAACTTAAATTCGGATAGGGAGATTGCATAAACGAAAAGAAGTATTAGCTTAAAACATAACAAGTGGAAGCTTAGAATATAGGTGTATTTTAAATGAAGCAATTTTTGCTCACTGACCATTAAAATATTAATGTGGAAACTAAGTGGATACTGTAATTCTGCAATGCTTTTTAACTGTCATAAGGCTTGATACATGAAAAATCTATTTTGCTGATAGCTATTAAAACTTTTTACATTAAGAAATTTTCAATATTTGCTTTCAAATATGTTCAATAGGAGATGATTGACTGGAAAATAATAATTTAGTTTTTTTTCATGAATTTAAATTAAGAGTAATTTTAAGTAGAAAATATTTTCTAAATAAAATTTTTTAAAGGTTTTTTAAATTTTTTTTAGGTTTTTTTTAAATGAATATAGCTACAAATTATAACAAATTATTTAAAAACTACAAACAACTATGCATGATAGGTTTTCAACTAAAATATAAAAGCTGAATGATTAACAAAGTATTAATCAATCAGCTTAAATAATTTTCGAAATTGCCATCAGCATTAGCTCTTTTATTGATAAATATCATATATTTGGAGATTTTCTATTTCTTTATAAGAAACGTAAAGAAGCAAAATGCTGTATTTTTAAAATCTTCAAAAACAAGTGCGTGATGACAAGACTTTTGGAGGCTTTTGATAATTAAATGAAGCCCAAGCGATATCCATGAAAATCTAAAATTATTTCCCAATTTAAATTTTGCATATTTTGAAGAAACTTACTAAAAGTATTATTTGAATATTAAGAATATTGAAAATTTGATTTTTTTTTCTATTTCTAATGTCAGATGGCAACTGTAGTCAAAATTACAAACATAAAAATTAGATCTGAGAATAAAGTTAACATGACACAGATAACAAAATAAAAACCACAGAAAGCCTATAAATTGTTCATTTTGTGCCGAGATCTCTAGTTGTCTCTCTCACAAGTGTCCCGAGTTCAGTGCAGATCAATGACTCAAATGGTTCACGTGCATTTCATCTCGTACGCTAGGACCTTGCGCCATAAAACCCAACCAAAACAAACAAAACAAACAATCTCGTACGCTAGGCAGTTGGCAAAGAGAACTTGATAGTACTTTTAACGATATAGATGTTTAGAGAGAACAATCGTGGCCAGTAGCGATGCGGAAAAGAACAACTGATCTGTCTCTTGGTCTAAGTGGAGTATTTGTGATTAAAGATACCCTTTCTTTTTTAGGTTTGGCTATCTTATATTTTTCCAAAAATGTTCTCTAAAAGATTTAATACCCCATTTTCCAGTCCAAAAAGAAATTAGTTTATCTGCTATTTGTAAACTTTCGGTTGCTTTCTTCGTCTGGAAATCAATTGTTTCATTTTCCTCGAGTTCACAATAAGTTGGTACTCACTGTAGTGCAACCTCTTTGTTTCTCAACTAAATCATTGAGGGCTTATGAATCTTTAAAATATCAGCTGACGAAAGTGCTTTAGATGAAGAAATAGCCAGGATGGGCAGTCTTAAAATCTGACAGTATAACAGTCATTGAAAATTTTTCTAATAGACATTGAAGTAGGGTTCTTATTCATTGAAGATAGAGTTATTTGAATAGCTGAGATCTTCGCTTAAAAAACCGTTTTATATCTTCTGATAGGAGTATAGAATGTGAAGAGTCTGCAAGAGACTAGCAATAGCATTGATATAGTCAGTCAACATCGAGCCGCCTACAAACACGTGCAGCCACTCGTTTTCTGGGTACAATTCATGTATAGTCTCTAAGGTTACAACTTTTAGAATTATGTCACCTGTTTCTTTTTTAGATACCTCAATAGATATGTTTATTCTGACTATGTACTTCCTTACTTCAGTTGACAAATCTCATCAAGTCGCAAAGTCCATCACCCAGTTTAATCCTAGTTCTTTTATTTCAGAAACTTTCTAAAGAAAGACATTTTGAATTATTAGGTTTTGTGTAGATGATGATAGAAGATTATTCCACAGGGGAAAAACAATCTCATAATCTTGGAACCTTTACTCACAATATTAGTGATATCTCTTCATTAATTGATTTAATGCTCATATGTCAGGTAGATATCAAAAACGCATCAATCGGAGTTGTTTTATTAACTTCCGTGATAAGTTGAAGGGCTTGGTTATGAAGTTTTTCCAATGTATCAATAACCAGTTTACTTGCAACCACCAAAGATAAGAAAGTTGATTTACAAACATGTTTAAACTTTAATTATCTTAGTATTCTTACCTCATCCATATGCCGTGGTCTTCTGTCGTTTTCAGGTCTGTAATTCATTCCGGGTGGGGTAGAATTATGCCTTAGAAGTCCAGCTCCACCTCTGGGTTCTTCTAGTCTGGGGGATGGATGGGGAGATGGGATAGGTCTGGCAACTACTGGGGGTGGTGTCTTTACAGGCGGATGCGTCGCTTTCCAATATGCTTCCAGGAACTCCGCTAGATGTTCACAAGCTTCTTCTAGCTGGTTCTCATCCAGTATCACATCAAACATTTCCTAAAACATCAACTTTATCTGTACTCCTTTTTACACTATATAAATTTTATAAAAAGTAGGCTTTAAATAAGAAATTTATTTAGACTATTTATACTAGAGTTATATAGTCAAAGTTTCTGCTCGAAGATTGATTGTCCTAAATTTGATTTATAAGTCTTGTTTTATAGTTTTTAAGCAATCATCTTACAGTTTCACCTATTTGAATATACTCGTTTAGTGAAAATCTTTTTTTTTTTTTGGTGATTAAAGATCTCCGAAACTACCTACTCATCCCCTGATTGGGAGTACTGGCTTTTGTAAAAATCATATTGAGTGACAGAAAGCATAAAAAATAGCAGGGGACTTATCAAATGATAGTCTGCTGCTTGAATTTGTTCCGTTTTAGTATGTGTTATTTTTGAGTTTAATTTGCAATATTGGGAAGCGTGATTTATTTTAACCATCTTTTTCAGTTTCTTTGAATATTTTTGTCTAATCTCAAGTTTTAATATCTTCGGGACTTCGCATTTTTATTTTTTCCAGTAATGGTAACACTAATAGAAGTGTTTGAATCTTTAAAATTAGTAAACAAAGGATACTAGTAACAAAAGGTTGGTCCTGATAAAACTGTTATTGGGCGTCTACTTTTCAAATAATTTTCATTTCGAAAGTAAATATATTACAATAAGAACATTTTATGCCTACCATTGCGGATTCGGCGCTTATATTTGCAAAAGCGAACACTGATTTCTACATTTGCTATGGTGGACTCTAAAAGTGCATTTCAAAAATTAATTTTAAATTCCATGTTATTCATGGTTTAGATAATAGGAAATTAAATTAGTTGGAGTATATTAGACATAATACTTTTTAAACTTGTAAGAATTAAATTCACAAAAGTCTACAAAAGTAAACAATTTAAATTCAATGCATTACATTGGATAATTGACATTTGATAGATTAAGTTCCATATGAAAGATTCTGTAGTTCATACCGAACTGTAATATTTGTTAATGTATTTAAAAAATTTTAAGCTCTAATAAAAGTTGAATTGTTAAAAGTAAAAACAAATTTGTTTTTTTTATTTTTTTCTTTGATTCCTTAACACAATGAATGTACAAACAATTTAGGGGATAAATAATTAGGGGTGACATTTTAAAACACTTGAGATAATTTAGAAAATAAGCAACAATACATACTGGAGTGCATTGGGAAAGTTTGTCAGCAGCCACCATTTGTACATTCAAATTTCGGCTTTGGGATTTACCTCTAGACTTTATCAGCCTTTGTAAAACCTAAAAAAAAATTATTAATTATCAATTATAGAAAGAATATACGTTATTTTTCAAATAATTTACAGATGAGAATTTATGTGGATTGCAAGCGAGTCCTTTTTAAATAAGCTGCATGAGCCCATTTGAGTACATTCATATTTGAAAAATGTTATTTTAAAGAATAGAAAAAAAGAGTTTAAATATTATAATAATTGATGTATAAATCCTTTGTTTTAAACAGATATTGCAGATAAAATTCTGTTAAATGAAAACAAATGAAAGTAATTTTATGCAACAGCATGTATGGATTTGAGTATACTTACAGACTTACATATTATACTTACATATTTGAGATAAATGAAAAATAATTTAAATATCATTATAGAATATTTATATGATAATTAAAATCATTTTTAAATATTATTTACAGCAGCTTAAAATTCCGTCAAAAATAGTACACAAGTGAATACTTTTTTTTTCATGTATCACATTTAATACAAACATATGAATGTTTTTTAAGTAAATTACATGAACGCATTTGAAAGCATATTTAGATATGAAAAATATTATATTAAAGTGCATAAGAGGCATGAGAAATATTGTTAATTCCTATAAAGGAGTTTAAGTATCATTGTAGCCACTGATATGGTAATATTGAAATTATTTTATAAATCGCAACAATTGAAATTTTTGTTAAGCATGATACACTTTTTACTTAAACATTCATGCATTTAAAGAAAAAGTTATAAATAAAAAAAATATTAAAAAGAAGCACTTGTGAATAACTTATAATCAATTGTTTACTGTGATATGTGTTAACATTTAATTTATAATTAAAAAGTTATCAATCTGGATATTTTTTGTATTATGTTTATAACTTAATCCTAATTTGATGAAAAAACCATTAGCTTTTAAGGATTTGAATTAAAGGTAAATATGTTTAGCCAATAAAGCAAATTTTTTCAACTTGTATTTTTTTAAAGTAGATTTTTGCAAATTCATTTTAGAAACACGAGGCATATTGTTGTCAATACACAAAATAAAAAATTAGGATTTTGATTACAATTTATTTATACATTAAATTAAAAAATGCATTTGCAGATTTAGATTTATGTATTAAAAAAACCAAAAAATATCGTTTTATTAAAATGTATCGCGAAAAAAATGGTAGTTTTAAGGAATTAACAAGTTTTTCTTCCTTAACTAAATTTATAAAAAAACTAAGGCAACTATTAGTCAATGTATTATCTAAAAACTATTTGCAAAATATGGGAATCATTATAAAAATATTTAACAAAAATGAAAGCAAAAATCTAACATTATGAATTACACTGTATTAATATAATTAAGTTTTAAACTGTTTTGAAATATGTGTACAGCAATTTCAAGTTTTTATTTGAAATAAGTACACAGCAATATCAAATAAATATCATATTTAATTCTAAGTGCGGAAATATTTAACTGAAATTTTGATATTATTGTCTAGAAAGATAATTAACAAACAAGTTATAAACATACTTTTTCAAAAATCAAGAAAAATACATTAAGCAATATATTTAAGAGTAATACATTGAGCAATATATTTAACAGTTCAAGCTAATATAGAAATGCAACATTCGGTTTTGATTTTGAGAATTATACTTTAAGAAATAGAAAATTTATGCATGAAATTTTAATAATTAAGAACTGTATTTTTTATCTTTTATTTACAATATTATCAGTGAGTTTTCATATAAATTCCATATTTTCCTGTATATAATCAGCAGTTTTCTATTATCTGCAAGACTTTTTTTCGAGTATAGGAGAAAAAAATGCGCCCCAAAAACCTCGGCAATTTTTCCGACGAATAGGCGAAAATATATGCTGCAGATAATGTGATGCAACATAAAATTTAAAAAAAAATACACAGTTTGATTAAAAATGAATTGTACAAAAAATCATTTTTTATGGAAAACATCGCGTTGGATGCACTACATTGCAAAGTGCGATAAACTGAGGTGAAAGCATCAGATGATCATTAATACCGATAATTCCAAAAAGATTCGATTATAACGAATCTTTTCGGAATTATCGGTACGATATTTGGTTTTCAATAATTTTTAGAACGAGATTACATATTTTAAAATAAAATATATTTGTTTCATTAATAATTAATTGAAAGAAAGGAATTATTTTTGAACTAAGCATTAGATAGATACTTTTTTTCGTACTGCACATGCTTTGTTTTTCAGTTTACACTGACACGTTTGCCACCATTTTGGTTGCCTTCTCTATAGCGTTTTAGTTAAAAATATGCTGTGTAATTTAAATGCTTTTGCTTCCACATGACGATATACGAACTTGAATACTTTCAGAACGAAACAGCCACATCCGGTCAAGACAAAATGCGAAATGATGGCCAATAGCAACTGGAATTTTTTTTTTTTTTTTGAGGAAATTCTTGAGCGTAGTTAAGCTAAACTGGTAATAGCTGAAATAAGTCAACGTAATCATTTTGCTATCTATTATTCATTTCATGAAACATAAAAAACGGCATTTATTTCAAAATCTTATAGTAAGCATTTGTGATGGAGAATGTATTTTATCAGATTATCCACGGGCAAGTGTGAAGCGCATAACGAAATTCGAAGCAGCTCTTTTTGCATAGAATCCGCTGATTATATACAGAAAAATAAGGTACAATTAAAATAAATTAATAAATTATAAAGCTGCATTTCTCGTTATTATTTCCATATTATATGTTGTTTTTATAATATCTCTTATTCTTTATAATAGATAGTGCATGTTACTTTACCTTAGGGGAAGAAATTTTAACATAAACTACTATAGGTGCTAAGGATGTCTTCAGCAGTTGAGATGGATGATTAATGGTGTCACAGTCTAATACAACTAACTGGAGAGTACGTGCAAGCTCAAATATCCTTTCAATTTCCGCTGTTACTTCAGCTGTAACAGAAGAACTTGTTAAAACAAAAATAATATAAACTATATGGGTTCTATCGAAAAAAATAATTTGTTGTTACTAATTAAAGTAAAGAATAGATGTTTAAAATAAATTATTAGTCTCAATTGCATTTTAATTTTAATCACAAACATAAATTTAAAACAAGTTCGCATAAATCAGACATTTAAGTATAATGGATTTAATATATTGTACTCTACATTATAATTAACTTTAATAATAAATTTTTTGAAGCCTAATAAGTCAGTTGATCAGTTGAAAGAAAATTTTTCTGGGCATGAAATGAAAGAATACCGGTATTTGTTTGAATGTCATAAGTTATGTAATTTTGGAAAGATCAGTTACTGTTCTTGAAGACAAAAGCATCTGTGGCCATTTAATGGTTTAGTATGTGACAGGTTGAACAGAAAATGACATAAGTAGCAAGAAATGTAATGTTTGATTAAAATTCCACCTATATAATGTCTGAAAAAAAACATTTCGATCGAATGTTACAAAGATTTAGAAATGCAGAACTTTTATTTATAATTTGTGATAATGTGAAGGCATTTATGATGTACCATACCTTTTTGTGGCATATTATAAGTGTCAGAGTGAATTGAAAATAACACATATAACTGCCAAGAAAGTTTAGTTATTTACAGTATTGTTTCAACTATCCGGCTATATGTGATGTAAAATGAAAAAAGTGTCCAACAACAAACCGTCTAAAGTCCTAAAATAGAAATTTTTTATGTAGAATCTCTTCCTCTTACATATAATGAAAAAATAATTATCAATGTTTAGATGATTATAAGTTATTTTATGATATTTATTTAGTCACTGAAATATGTATTTCACTTTATTTGTTCAAAGAATATTTTTTAGCAAATTACTATGGTCCAATCGCTGTTTCTCCGTTTTCGCAAATCGTCTTATGGTGCATATTAGATGTTGTGACAAGGATATCGTGGACAGGTGGGAAATAGCATCTGTACTTCAGAGTAATTTTTTTTTCAAATTGATATAAATGGTGAATTAGATAACCACACAGGTAATAAAATCGCAAAGTATTTAGATGGATTAAAAAGAAACTATTCTATTTTAAATCTTGTCTTTTTTTTATGCAAGACAATGTCACTGTACTAATCAACTCAATTTTCTAGATTTTCCACGATTTAAGATAAACATGCATTGAAGATAACTAGAGGAATTTAAGTTGATGAATCAAGAATAATGTATATAAGATTCTATCGCATGTTCCTCTATTACTTGAAACAGGGATTTTCAAATTGTCTGATGAGAAACTCTTGCGGCCGTATTCACCAAACACGGGTTAACTTGAGTGTAGCCTATCTCGGATATAACTCAACTCTAGCATGACTCGCCAATTCTTATTCACGAAGCGGGGAAATTCCCGTGTAAAACAATTTTAGAGTTAACCGAACACGACATGTAAGACGGCTTCTGATTGGCTAGCAATTTTGCACATCAATGTCAACAAACATATCTCTTAAGTCCGCCATTGTTTGCTGACTCGGCGCTAAAACTCCGAAATTGTAGGGTTATTCTAGGGATCCATATAGGCGAGTTAATCGCTGTTTTTGTCGTGGTGAATAACGTTTCATGACTTAACTCGCCCTTTACCCTGAAACCTCATTTAACTCTGGTTGGTGAATACGGCCGTTGATGGTTGAAAGTTTAAAAATATTCTGCAGGACTACGAGTCTATTAGTTTTTTATTATGTTTATTATTATTATGTTTTAGATTTTATAAACATTAATTTGGTTTTTTAGAGAATTGTTATTATATAATAATATCCGTTATAATATGCATTAATAGTTTTTCATAGAGTGGAGTAATTCTCGCATCTCAAGCCGAATACTAGCATTGGCTATTTGTATATCAACACTAGAGAAAATTGGAGAAATTTAGCATTTATATTTTTGTGGTGTCTCCTTTTTCATTTATGTACTTTTCTATCGTATACAATTTTTAAAAGCTTGTTTAAATATATTTGGGAAATCAAAAATGGAAATGCAACAAAAATAAAGCATAAACCTAACATATTTCGTTTCCTAATTTTTTATTCATTTTCTTATTTAAATTGTTATCTTTATGAATAGTAGTTACAAATATACAATGTGATTATTATTATTATAATAGGGAGAAATATAAAACTTAAAGAAAATTTCTTTCCAATTTAGAAAATTAAAAACTTTAAATTAGTCCTCATTTAAAGAATCTATGAACTCGTAATAGAATTTTTATAATGTGAAACATAAGAATTTGACTTTAAAGTAGAGTTACACATTTTTAGTATCTTAAAACATTTTTAGTATTCAAAATATTTATCATGTGTACTTAAAACGTTTATCTTTTTCATAATAATCTAAACTATTTTCTAGTAAACTATGTCATTATATCTTTAACTATGAATTGTACACGCTATCATTAGTCAGCTACATTGGCACTTCTTTTACACACAACCCGGATAATCACAACTTTAATTCATTTGCTTTTCGGAGAAAAAATGTGTTGTATACAACTTAAGAAATCGGAGTAGAAGGAAAATAATTTAACTAGTTATAAGCATTTATTAAGGAATTTTATTTTCAATCAAATTCAAAATTGTAAAGAAAAACTGAATATATTTTACTCTATTTCAATATATGCCTAATCTACTAACATGCAATATTTTCCCCAGAAACTAATAATGAAGAATAAAAAAAAAAAATCCATCTATTAAGTGGGGGTGTGTGTGTGGGGGTTAATTGATAAGTTTTTAATTTGAAAATTTATTTTATGATAATTATTTAAGGCAATTCCTTTTGACTAAAATTTTACAGCTAAATGAGAAAGAATTTTAAAGATCGATAAAACTTTTCATACCTTAATTAAAAAGAATAACTTATAAAAAGCGATGCATTTAAAAATATATAGCAATTTTACATTATAAAACTGTCATATTAAGTCAAATATTAAGAAAAATGAAATGAATTCTAGCATATTGTACATTTTACCATAAGTCTAAAAAAAATTTAGAAAAAGTGCAACTTTAGACTATTTATAAATTAACTTCATATTCTTATCCTGTAATTTTGAAAACAAAATTCTTAAACTCAAATCTTTTAAACTGAGCGATATAAATTATCATTGAAGACAACCAAAGAATGAAATTATCTTACCTAAGCAGGACGACCGGCTGTTTGCCCTTTCCATTATTGCTCTTTTACTTGGATTATTTAAAAGAGATCTTTTCGCGAGTGATATATCGGCCGTCACTCTTGTTATGATAATTCTAGATTCAAAATACTAAACATTAAACATCAATTATCAAAACAAAATAATAAATACTATTGAATGAAATTTTCTGAATAATTCAGCAACATGAACTATTTATAAAGATCCAATAGCCAAAAAAATAATTTTATGTGATATATTATGTTCAATATAGTAAAGTTTACATAATACTTATTTCATATTCATTCTATATAGAATATATATATATATATATAACATTTTAATGATCAACAAGTTTTATTATCGTTCGGTGTAAAACATATGGAACTAAAATTAATTCTGTAGATTGTTTTTACATTGAACGCTAATTAAAATTAGTTCTATATAGCACTAATTTCCTTCTTTTTTTCTAGAGCAGAAAGATCTTAGTAGTCTGCTCAAAATGTCGAGATCAGCAATTTTCTGCTAAGCATATCCTGGATTGTTTGGGACTTTTCCAGAGCGGACATACAGATTCGCAGCCTCCTCTCTTCTTGTCCTTTACTTTCTTAGGGTCAGTGGACTGAAAGATCTTATCTGACTTTATTAGGCAGCTGGATGATAAGCCACAACTTATATTTTTATTCAGTCTATATAGAGTTAAAAATTAGTTTATATATTTTATATGAATAATAAGTTATAATTCTACGTAACACATAATAAAGTGTGTAACATAAAGTTTTACATTTTGTATTCGTTTTACATAGAAGGAATATTAGTTCTATATATAGTATTTTAAGCACAGATTATTTTATGTTTGCCTTTTACCGATCTAATGCAAAGAGCTAGAAGCATAAAATTAGAACAACTACATCAGCTACAGAGCTATCCTTAGAACACACTGTACCAGAATTTATTTACCAACAACTCGACATTCAGTGTATAAATATTTTTAAGAATTTAGTTTAATATATTCAAATGCATCTTACCGTCCCTCAAACCGATGTTTCAAATAGTCGAATAGAGCTTTTTGCATCATATCAGTGACCTCATAGCCTTTGAGAGAAGGTCCCACCAAGACCACGGGTCGCATTGAAGGCACTACGTCATAAGGGGGAATGTTCTCAGACTGTAAGAGGTAAAATTTCAAAATAAATATAAAATTCAATATCTTAGAAACAATAAAAAATAGAATTTTTATTAAGTTTCTCATAAAATTTAAAGACAAAAGCAACAAATTTGTTGCAAAAAAATGTATACAACTTTTCAGATGAATAAGAGCAATTGGAAGGATTTAAGAAGACCGTAAAACAAAACTCAAATTGTTACTCGTGTTGCTTATTTAAAATTAGTCTTATTATATTTATGATTTTATTAAATATTATTAGTTATCTTTAATTGAAGAAGAGACAACTTTATTTTTTTCTAGGGGAAATAAAAGAGAACTTTTGTAAAATGCAGATTAACGGATGTATTTGACACCATTTATTGGTCAACCTATAAGCCAAAGCTATTCCCATATTTTCCTGTATATAATTCGCCGCCGCGGCGTATTATCCGCACATTTTTTTATAGTAAAAGGAAAAAAAATCGTATAATCCGTGGCAATATTTTTCGCGAATAGTCTAAATATATGTACTGCTGATAATATATATATATATATATATATATATATATATATATATATATATATATGTATATATATATATATATTTATTTATTTATTATGTACTGCTGATAAATATGGGTGTCACATAAAATTTAAAAAAATGCACAGTATGATTAAAAATATAATAAACTGTACAGAAAAAAGCATTTATTATAAAAATGATCTCTTTGAGTCCACCTCTTCGCAAAGTGCGATAAACTTGAGATGAAAGCACGAGATCAATCAAGAGCGATAATTCCGAGAATATTCTTGTAACGCTTATCGATATTTAGCTTCTAATAACTTCTAAAACGATGTTAGACATATTTTAAAAGTACAATACATTTGCTTCGTTAATGGTTAGATGAAAGAAGTGGATTATTTACAAATTGCGTATTTTATACATGTTTCTTTTATAATACGCGTCCTTGTTTTTCACTTCACATTAACACGTTTTTCGTCATTATTATTTTAGTTGCCTTCTCTATAGCTTTTTAGCTAAAAATCTGCTGTGTTACTTAAATGCTTTTGCTTCCATATGCGAAATTGAATACTTTCAAAACGAAACATCTCACATAAAAAAAAAAAAATTTGGGAAATGACGTTAACGAAACGCAACTGTAATATCTTTACAATGAACTGAATTCGTTGTTGAATATAATTGGACAAAGCTGATTAAAGCTTAAATAACTTCCTATTTATTTTAAGAAACATAAGCAGTATTTTTCTTTCAAAACTTTCTTGTAAGCTTTTCTGATGGAAAATATTTTTTTATGAGATAATCCGCGGCGGCGTATAATAAGCGCAAAGAAATTCAGAACTTTTTTTAACACGTAACCCGCAGATTATATACAGGAAAATACGGTATATTTGTTTGAGGCATTTGTCACATAAGGTTTTCGAAGAGGAAATTTTATATTTTGTAAATTTATTTGTATACCATTCAAGGAAGAAACAGCACAAAATTCTAAAAATTCATTAAAAAAATATGAATGGAGAAAATAGAGTATAATCTTCCTTTTTTAAGAATAATATTAAACTTCTTTATTTCCCGCTTTTAATACAAATCCCAAATTGGACAGTTTTCAATCTCGTCTACAGCGATTGTCTCTACCAGAAGAGGATATAAATACATATGTTTCACTTATCTGTTGTTGCTTATCCTCTAAATATCTGTAAATGTTAAACCAGTTCCAAAAGGTTTTTGACCACAAGTCTGTAATAACAAGGAGATTGGAAGTTAAGCCCCTGTCATTCTGGGTTAAGCATTCTGGATGTTAAGCATCCGGTGAGGCTGGATGGTTACAGCATTTTTTACAAGTAGGGTAAATTTTTTGTCGCTCTCTCAAAAAAAAAAAAAAAAAAAAAAAAAAAAAAAAAAAACCCACTTATGATGGCCATTTGTTAGTTTAGCAGTGTTAGATGATGTTCCTGAATACCAATGTTGGGTAGGTAGAATAATCCATATAAAACTTATTTAATCTTTGATTTGAATAATTCTTGATAAATAACCGAAGAGCAAGTGGCCGTTTCATTCTCACAACATTATTTGTCTATTAGCAACCACATTTAATATATAAGCGATCTCAATACCACTGATGCTATTATGTGATGGGATATATTGAAGATCAACGTAGTGAGTCAGAGATCTCCCTCAGTTTGAGTAAAGTGGATACACTGGTTTTAAATAGTTTTTGGAGGATCAGCCATTAAGATATTGTAATGCGTTGCAGCTGTTCGATAAAATCCAATTCCCTAAAATCACAACGAAAAGACGACAACAACATCAAAGCCTTACATTATTTACAATGATTTTCCTCCTAATGACAGATATATCAGAGTTGCGTAGTTTCATATATTTCGGAATAAATTTAAAATGTGCGTCCAGAGAAGCTTACTGAAAATCTGTACATCGCTAATTTCATCAAACGAATAAATCAAGTATGGAAACCCCTTCATTCTCACTTTTCTATAAGATTACATAAATTAAATGCAGCTGAATATAATTCGTTTAAACCAGTTTTGCGTAAAAGCAAATTTATAAGAAAGTTATACCGGCCATTTTATAAAAGTACAGATTATAATCAACAGGATTTGATCAGGAATTCAGTCTCAAGTGTTTACATAGAAGTTCAATATTTACTCATTAATCAAGCGCTAACAATAAATAACCGCAAATATTATAAAATGAGAGACGAATTTGATCTCTGGAATTTCTATAATTTTCGTAGAACAAATCAATAAAGTTACAAAATTTTGCTAACTTTTTTGAAGAAGGGTTTCTTCTTCTCTTTCGCTGGCGGCGTAGTCACAGTCTTCCCAAGCTTACTGTTGCCTAGACTGTCACTGTCGTCTCCAGCACCAGTTTCCACACCATTCTGGTCCACATCGAAGCCTAAATCAAGTAATAATTTACATATCAGTTTCATTTCTACATATGAAGAAATAATTTACATGTCTTATGATAATTTATGACAATTCTATTCCCATTCAGGAAGAAAATAATTTTAATATTTTATCAGTATTAATTTGTAAACTGTTCTATTTGTAGACATAAAAATTTGTTTTTTTTATTGAACTTAAACATTATCATTTCACACTCAAAATACAAATAATTATGGTTTTTCGATAAATATTATCGAAATAACCTTGTAACTGTGGTCGTGGTGGCCTTGCTGGTTAGGGTGTTTGTTCTCCTTAACGGAAGATAGTGAGTTCGAATCCCGATTCGACCGAAGAGCCATCGTGTTCAAAAATGGCGGCTGGAGAGTTAATTATTTCGTGGTCGTAATTTCCTTTATGTGAAATGATACCTCTGGGGGTTTTAAGCTTTGCCCCTGCTTCTAAATTACAAAGACTTACCCACTTTCGGAGCAACGGTACTAGGTGTCACTTCCGTCACTTGTAATGCTGAAAGGTGGAAATTCTATAGTAGACGGGAATCAGAAAAAATAAACTTTTGACATTACAGAAGAGTTGATATACAAGATATGAATTTTTTAGAGGAGTAATGTGATAAAAATAGTTGTGATACTTATGGTAAAATTCTGAGTAGAATAATTATTTTATTTAATATATTTAAGATTATGCGATAAATATTAAATTGTTACTATGGCAAGAATTAAAATGGACAATGAAACAAATAACCAATTATTTTTTTTAATTATTTTAAAGTATGAAATGTTTTTTATGACAAATTTTAACTAGCATTTTCTCGGAAAAAAGGATTTATTTTCATATTTTTGAAACATTATGACTCATAATTAAATGATTTTAATTATTTTAATGGGAAAAAATAATCTGTAAAAATATAAATCACAGCTCAATTTCACATGATATAAATAATTTACAAAAATTAAAGATGGGTTTATCTTATTATTTTTCAGTTAATTCCTATTTTCTTTAAAAAGATGAGAACACATCTTTGAATTGTTGTATGTAGCTTCCAAACACTTGTATTTGTTCTTGTAACATTATATTTAACTGATCTAACAAGGTTTTAGGACGATATTGCAAATTATTTGCACTTTCAGAAAATGTCCACTTCTAATGTAAAACATAATCTAATAATATGTTGCACCATAATCACCTTCTATTTCATTTCTTCCACTTTTGAACAATTACTTTTGACACTTCATAAACGCTTTTTGTGTGTTTATGAAGTATCATAAGACTTGACGTATTTTATACTTAAATTATAAGCTTAAAAATTCTTTTTGGTAATAAACTTATAATACCCACACTAATTTTGCAGTTTCTTGTGAAGTACTTCATTTTATAGCACTTGAATCCACCAACATATCATATTTATTATAATACGTATAGCTTTACTTTTATTATTTTATATTTTATTCATGAATCAATTAAAGTTTGTTCAAACAGATGGCAGCTTAAAACTTCAATTCTAGTCTACCATTTCTGAATTAATAACGCCAAAATAGACTGACAACCTTAAAGTTAAGATTTTAGATAAGAAAAGGCTTTTAGATAAAAAAAAATTATAAAAAAAAAATTATTTTTTACATGTAAAAATAAATTGTGTAAATATATACACTATAACTGAGAAAACAGGACGTAATTTAAGAAAGCATATTTCGTTCGATATATTAGAGACTATCTTTCTCACTGTATAGAAAATAATTTTCCTTACGCACAGGAATGCATCTAAACTAAAAAAAACTTAACTGAATATGAATAAAAACACAGAGAGTTTGGTTTTAACTTAGTTAGAGTACGTATTAAAGCAAATTTAAATAATTTGTGAAATTCTAATAAATATAATATTTTTAAGCAATAAATTTCAATTATTCTGTCAACACATTCTTAAAAAATAATGTACCTGGAGTAGGTGGAGTTGAACCTCTAGATGTTGATTTTGTGTTAGGCAAGTCATTGGTTAGACCACCAAGATTGGATGAGGAACTAGTTTTACTAAAACAAAAGAATATTTTAAGGATTTTGAACACAAAAGAATTTAAGTCAAAATCTGTATATACGAAATATTGTTTTACATAAAAAAAATCCTTTATGATTGAGTAAACATTAAATAATTTATTAACCTCTTTCCTAGTTACATCGAGTTTTCTCGGATTCATTTATTCGAATTAACTGTTATTCCCAGATATTTCAGTCATAGTACAAATTTTAAAAATATTCTTTAATCATATTTTTTACTCGGCTTGAAGTTTAAAAAAAAGTTGAAATTAAAAACTAACATCAGTGTCGTTTTGAAATTTTTTCAAAAAATATTTATATTATTACGACTGGAATTAATAAATATACGGTAAGTGTTGATCATAAAATTACATGCTTTTAAACTAAAAAGAAATTAAAAACTCAATTTAAAGTTTTTTTTTTGTTTCAGGTATTTTTATATTGAATAAAATAAGAAATTCAGATTATTTTAGAATATTTACAAAAGGAAAGAGTAATTGTTTTTTAACACGTCAAACTCTTCCCTTTTGTAACCCATGTCAATCAATTCATAGTTTATATAAAAAATTATTTTTTAATGTGAAACATTTTTCGATGAACAGTTAATTTTGAAAATCTCTCATTTAAAATATTTAAAGAAAACTATGAGATCTGATTTTAATAATTTATAACTTGTTACTTGGTAAGATAGTATCACAAATTCATATTGCTATTTGATGTTATTTAAATAAAAATTTTAATATTTAATAAAAATGTATTACAAAAAATATTTATATATATATATATATATATATATATATATATATATATATATATAT
>JAPDSC010057248.1:0-14827 GCA_026290005.1 Latrodectus geometricus
GAACAATGGTGTCAGAGCCAACCATAAAAAAAACTGAACCCGCACGCAAAAAGTCGCTGACCCGGAAGGGTACCCCCTAAGGAGAGCACCCCCTTTTTCTCTTATGTAAGTTATTCAATAACAAAGGAGAAAATAAATACAATAATTAAGAACATTGTTATTTTTAAATATTGTATACCATCTGTATTAATATGTAATAATGAACATGAATTAAGCATATATCAAAAGCAACGTACCTTTTTTAGAACCCTCGCCCCCTCTGCTTTTCTCATCTGGGAGTTGGGACCCAGCAACGCTAGCATTTGACGAGGGTATACCCCCGGAATATCATGAAAAGCAGTATGGAAACACTTTAAAGATATTTTTTAATAACCATTGGCTATTAAAAAATTCAAGCTATGTTTTCACAATTGCGTAAGTTATCTTCTAAAGAATGTATGCTGATTGAGGAGTTATCAATTTCCACTTCTATTGCTTTTAAATTTTCACACATAGTTTTAATTCTAAATTTTAATTTGCGAGCTTTCTCACGCAGCTGACGTCTTTTATGCTTCTCTTGAAGAAGTTTTTTTTCCAAATTAGTAACAGAAGCATTTGATATAGCAGTTTCATCGAGAAAGTTTTTAACTCGATCCACAGCGAGTGCAGATGTTGTCTCCATAATGCCTTCCATGATAATGAAATTGCAACGTCTACATAAATGAATTTGTGTCGTAAGCGGAAGTGCGTCACCGTCCACGAAAAAATAAGGACGGACGGCTGAGACGCGACGGATGGGTTAGTCTTTTTTCAACTTTTTTGGGAACGCTTTTGAAGTTGGAACGCTTAGCTCGGGACGCCTGAACTTTTCAAGGACAACAACTCTCGTTTCTCCCTCGCTCTCGATAGTATTTTATTCATTTAAAGAAAACTCGTTAGTATGTAAATAAACAGAGATGGAAAATATATACGACTTATTCGGTGATATGATAGCACTCTACGGGGATGTGAACTATAGAATGACTAGTTTAGCAAGAGTATGTCAAAAGTTATTCTTATGCATAGAAGAAGAAGAAACTTATAAATATCAAGAAATTCATTCCTTAATTTTAAAATATGTTATTCAAATGCATCAAATATTGCATGAAGAGAAGAACAAAAATGTTCGGAAAATGGGGTGTGATATTTTATCTAAACTGAACAAACTTCTTTAGATTTTAATGATTTTTAAACCATTAAAATCACTGTTCGAACTGAAACATTTGCGCTGGTTGAGACTTCCCGACATCTTTACTTCCTAAATACACAAAGAAAAGAGGTTTCAAATCATTGAGTTTTAAATAATCTGACGCCATTTTATCACATCTTTGCGGTAAAGATACAAGACAATTAGCCAATTCTACAACTATTCTATTTCCATATCTTGTAGTTATCTGTTTAACTTCAGTAACAGGATATTTTTCATGGATGTTGAGTTCCCTCATTTTCTTGAAAGCCTTTCTTTCTGCTCCATCTTCAAATGAACTGAGTGCGTTTAATTTATTTAATAATTCCATTTTGCGTTTATTATATAAGAAAAAATTTTCATTTCTTTAAATGCGAAAAATTAGGAACTTATCTACACTCATAGCTTTGATTTGTCTCTTTTTTAATGATTCTATCTCCTCTGTATTCAATGTACCTGTAGGTATGTGAATAAGTGACCCATTCTCTAAACGAATTAAAATTTTATCAGTGTGGACCGCAACTTCAGAAATCAGGTATTCCCGGTCCAGTTCTTTATAAATTCTAATATGTAAAGAATTAAGTTTTTCCATTTATTTATGGAGCTAAAAAAATTCTAACTTTTCGATGTGTAAATAGGGTTTTAACTTACATTGTCCTCCTGTCAGTACTGATAAAGTTAAAACATCATTCTGTTTCCCATACACAAATAAAATGATTGATTCTTCATTGACACGTATTTCCTTATCGAGAAGGAGCTCTTTACCTTTCTCAAATCGTATCTTTGGTTTCTCATTCCTGTTGGCACAGGCTAAGAAAATTGTTACCTTCATATACATTTCATGTGGTAGCTTTAAGTTTGAGTCCAAAAGCTTTGAAGTAAATGTATTGAACGGGAAAGTTTTGAAACCATTACCTATAAACTCTACTCCTCGATCTGTGGAAGCACAGAATGTCTTAGTATCAACATAGTATTTATTAACACAATCTGTATCATATTGAGGTCTTTTCACACCTGAAATTCTTTGATTGTGAGCATAATAATTTTTATTAATTTTATTCCATAGAATACAGTAATAATCAAGATATTTTTTAGTAACAACATCGTTTACCTCTACAGGCTCCTTGACATTTGACACTATTTTATTGTTAGCATCATAATAATCATCTTTTAGAATCAAAGCATTAGTTTCAAAATAATGTTTATTGACACCATCATGCTCAGCTTTTGGATCTGCAAGATTTATAATCTCTCTGTTTTTAGCGTCATAAACACCTTCATGGAGTGTTAACGCATTATTTTCAAAATATCGCCTATTCACAACATTTTTCTCAGACTCGGGATCCTTTACATTATTTATCGTTTTACCTTTCGCATCAAAATTTCCTCGAGGTGAATGCAGTAAACTTTTGCTTTGTAACAGATCAACCACTGTATCTACATAATCCCTAGTTGCAGAATCAGACTGCTCAACCGGATTTAAGAGATTGCTAATTCTTTTTCTTTTTGCGTCGTACTGCTGATCATTTTCTGAAAGAATTAAACTTTTATTGGATAAATCTAGAATGGATGACTTCAAACCCTTCCTACATCTGTCTACATATGTCTTTGTTGTGACGTCATTATTTTCCGTAGGTTCTCCAGCATTCCTCAATATCTTTTCTTCCATATCGTAATTACCATCGTGTGTCAGTTTAAACCCTATTCCTGGAATACCAGGAGGTCCTTCTTTAAGTTCTTCCTCAAAAAGTGGATAATATGCTGTCATTTCTTTATTTTAATACAATTAATTTCAATAGTCTTCCGACTATTAAAATTAAAATACGATACTACATTTATAACTTTAATGTTTTGATCATGGTGATATCTTGGTTCTTTATGTTCAAGTAACATTTCTTGCGCTCTCGTAAGATGAAGTAGAAAACATAGTTTTTGGTGGTGTTGTTCCTCAACCTCCAGTTGAACTCTATAGTCAGGTTGTTCGTGTCTGTATAATTTTCATGGTGAGCTAGATTGAAGCAAATGATTGGGTATAATTTACCGAAATTGGAATAATTGACCATGCATCCCGTTTCTGAATTAATGGTGTTGAGTCCAGCTTCCAAAAGAGCTGTGTACAGCCGATTGTAATCACCTTTCTCAAAATCCATCATGTAACTTACAGTTGGAACCCTTACATTATTAACCATCAGCCAACATTCCGTCATATCTAAGTTGTCGAATAACATGTTGTTATGTTTTGCATTTTCATATCTTTCAGTGTATTGTGGTATGACGTACAAGGATAATACTTCATCTGAAGTAGCATTTATGGAGTAAGACCCGCTTGAATTCTTTAAGAAAATATTCGACTTGACAATGCTGTGTTGGTTCCAGTTTATTTCCACAGGCTTATCCGATAACCTTAGTTCGTTAAATTTTGCAGCAGCTGAATTCTTAAATCTAACATAAGGAAGCCAAAGTGATAAATCTTCCACTACTACCTTGTAGTCCTTATTTTGCTCATCTGTATACAGCATATTCTGACTGTGATTTCTTTGAAACTCAAACTTGACTTGGAACCCTGTGATGACCTTTTTGTATTCATTGAAGAAATCAAATACGTATTTTAAGGGTATCCATATAGTAACAATTTTGCTATTTTGAGTAAGTTTGCATCGTTCTTTGAATCCTTGATTAAACTCGTCGTTAGTTCCTAATTTTTCAAAAAATTCAGTTATTTTAGTTGCGTCTACCAAAGTCCCATCATACTTCAAGGGTTTTCTGTCCGCTGTATCTGACGTATCTACGTAGAAGAGCATATTGGTAGCTTCCGAAGTAGAATAGTCTGGAGTGAAGTGAATCAGACCTAACACATGTCGCATGAGAGCAGAATAATTAATGTTGGTTTCGATTTCAGTGTTCCCTAATGTAAACCTGTTAGCGTTTATTAAACCTCCTCCATTCACGAGAGCTACATTATCATCCGCTATTGCAGTTCCATTACTGTTAACAATTTTTAGCTTTTGCTGTAAATATCCGTTAGAATATAAGATATTAGAGTTAGTGTCTTGTATAAAGAAATGGTAAGTGGCATTTTCAGTAGAACTATCGCTATTTTCATGCCTCACTTCTCTATACTCGAGACTTTCGATGTCATCATCGTAATAATAATCGGTGTTGTTTAAATCAAATATTTTATTCATTTCGTTCATTTATTATAAAAACAATTTTTTTTTGTTACTCTTGAGACACTTCTTAATTTAATAGCTATTCTGCTATTAAATCAAATCTAAAGAAACTTCAGTCCAGCACCATGTTTTTTCTTCTTTGAGAATATCTCATTCAACTTATCATGGACAAACTGTTTGGCTTTACCTTCTAATGCACTTGGCTGCATTAACATAAGGGCATCTGAAAAGAACCCTCTCCCTTGTATCTTCTTACTCTTCCTTTGAAGTCTATGCTTATTCATTTCTTTATTTAGAGGGCAATAAAATTGTATTGTACTTCTTGCTTATTGAGGGGAATTAAATCACCTCTATGATTCGTTATTCTCATTCTGATTCTGTGAACACTCTCCATCCGAACAGGAAAGAACAGAGGTTTTTCAAATGACTTTATGATTTGACTGCCTGGACGATTAACATTCGTAAAGGAATAGATTACGTTTGAGGAGTGAAAGCCGTTGATGTAGGCTCCCTCCGCGACATCGCAATGTATATAAATGTTATCATTCCCACCAGATAAGTCGGCAATATACTTTCCAATTTGTTCAGACTCTTCATATATTTCAGGTTCGAAACCTAACAGTTTATGCAGGTTTTTGCATTTTGTTAAATCGATCTTATACCCGTCTTTTAACTTGATGGCTATTCTTTGCCGTTCCTCAACTATACCAAATAGAATTGGCGGATCATCCCCAAAAAATTTCAGCATGTAACGGTTCAACCCCTTAACAGTATAATTTCCATCCGGTAGAGACAGCTCTAACCACTGATGGCTATCATAATATGAAAAGGTCTCATCTTTGATATTATCCCAAGAAACGTACATTGAAAAGGACTGAAGAGCAATCTGCTTAAACCTAAATGGTCTGGAATATTCAATTGTAAAGTCTTCTGACTTTTCCGAGTTTTTCGAATCTAATATTAATAACACCATTTATTTATAGAGAACATTTATTTCATTATGGTCACTAGGTTCTTGGGTAAAAGAATACAAGACATCTTCAACGGACTTACCATTGTTTCTTTCACTAATATATTTCATACAAAAGTAACCACATTTGACAGAGGCCGGGTGTTGTAAAAAGCTTGAGTTATAACCTATTTTTTTCCCAGAACTTTGCAGATATTTCTTAATACTCGTAGGAATTTTGTAAACATGTTCTCCAAAAGGATCAAAGTACTCCACGAAATTGTTATTAGGGTCGTTATAGTAACATACCCAGTGTGTACCAGGTCCTGTTGCTATGTCCAAATTAATAATACCGTTCTCGAACCGTCTCATCTTTTTAGGCAACAGATCCGAAGTGAAGACACCCCTAAACCCTCTTTCTTGCTTCATATTGTCTTCAATTACTTCGTTGGATATTCCCAGTTTTGATAGACTCCCTTTCCACGGGGTTTTTTTTGAGCACAACCCGATCCGGAAATTTTATCCAAAGCTTTCTTTGCTCCCCATCCAGCTGCCCCACTTGCGGCACCTAAAGCCAACGCCTTAGCTCCGGCAATTAATGCAGGTAAAAATGGAGCTAGAAAGGGTAGAAAGCCACCTGTTTTCTTGAGTTGTGTCTTGCTAATAGTAATTCTCTTTCCCTTCCCGATTTGAGCTATTTGTGTTGGAGTTAAGTACATGTCATAGTTAGAAGGTTTTGTCCTATCTATTTTTAGGGAAACTTCTTCTCCTTTCTGGTATGCAGATTTTAATTTAGCAATCTGATGATCGCTTAAGTGTATTTTGGTTTTGACGTAGTTACTCATTTATTTAATAAGAAATTTTTATAGTATTCTTTTACTTGTTCGTTGTTTAGAGTTCCTTCTCTTAATAACGCATCCAGTAAATCAACGACTTGAGTGTGCAATTTTTTACTCTTGGATCCATTACATATTTTATCGGTGAATCTAGCCAAAATTTCCAGTTTATCTTCCACTCCTTTACCGAGGTATATTTCTTTTCTTTGTAGGTCCCTCAACCGCTCTCGATAATCCTCTAAGGTAATCATATGTTCTCTTAAATAATCAGCTTTAGTTAATAGTTTATCTTCTCTTTCTTCATCCTTTTTGGTCATTCGAGCAATCTGACTCATAACGTTTCCTTTTTGACGAGCCAATTTTAAGTAAGTACTCTTTACTCTATTGATAACTTCCTGCAAAGCATCCTTGGACTCATTGTACAACTTTGAGGGACTTGGAAAATTATTTTTCTCTAAATACTCTATATCCAAATCTTTATCAAAATAGAAGATATCTGGAGTCTCTGGAGTCGCTGGAGGCGGTTCAATCGCAAGAGGAATCTTATCAACAGCATCTTTTATAGCCTTAAAATGCTCCTTTCTAGTAACATCTTGTTGTTGAAGTTTCTCGGTCACAGGCTGGTGAAATTCAGACAACGTTCTCTGCAGACCTAATTTTTGTTCAAGATTTTGTTCGTTGTTCTTTCTAATCTCCGCCTGAATCTTAAACACTTTCAAGTCATTCTTAACTTCTTCTCTTAGCCTCTTATTTCGCTCTTTTTGTAAAGCATTCATTTATTAGTAAGCAAATTATTTTTTACTGGAAGCAAATAGGGTTTTACTGGAAGCAAACTATTTTTTACTTGAAGCAAAAAAGTTTCACATTAAATAAAGATGATTCCAATTGAAGATTATACCGAACCAGAAGAATTAGCTGATGCAAATCAACATTATTTATTACCGAAGCACCCTTTCAGACTTTTGATCGCTGGAGCTTCAGGCACAGGCAAAACGAATTTATTACTGAATTTCATTTATGATTACCTTGAGTTTGATAACTTGTTCATTTGCGCTAAAGACATGTTTGAACCCAAGTACACTAAGCTCAAAGAAAAGTACACAATGTTTGATGGTGTGGATATTAAAGATATATTAGCAAAGTATCCCAAAAAGAAGAAAAAAATTATGCTCGAGTTATTTGATAAATACGGCAAGAAAGGAACCTTATTTTCCTCGGATACAAAAGACTTTATATCAGTGGACGATCTGGACCCATCTTGTAAAAATGTCGTTGTCTTTGATGACTGTGTGACAGACAAAGACCAGAAGAGTATCGAAGATTTCTTCATCCGAGGTAGGAAGAAGAATGCCTCAATCATTTACCTCTCTCAATCCTATTACAGAACGCCTATTGTTATTAGGAGAAATTGCAACTACTTGATATTTTTTAACCTCCAACAGAGGGAGATTCAACAAATCATAAGGGAGGTAGATGGCAATCTAACGAAAGATGAGTTCAATCGATTGTACAAAAAGTGCATGCAACAACCATATGATTTTTTTATGCTTGATTTAGTGAATCCAGCCTTGAGATATCGGAAAAAATATTTCATCCCTATAAATAAAGATGGAAGAATACTTACGGAAGAAAATTTACGTGTATAGAAAGAGTTACCACTATTATCATAAGATAAAGATTTCACTATCCATTACAAAGTTCCTTTGCAGTTCATTGGGCTTATCCGCTTTTGCGATGGTACCCTTAGCCGCTCTGAGCTTAAGTGCTGGTATAGTCGAAGTTATCGAAAAGTCCATGAATATCGTCGAAAGGAATGAAGAGTATAAGCAGTCTTACAAGTTTTATAAGCAGCTGCTGAATTCATTCAAATCAAACACATTATCAGAAGAAGAGGTGTACAGCAGAGAGGATGATTTCATCAATAATTCAGTCTACTTACCCAGAGAAAAATACATGAAACAAACCCAACTGAATGGCTATGAGTATGTGAGTAAATAAATTTTTACATATAAATAAATGAAGAAAGGAAAAGGAGTTATAAACTCTGCAATCAATAATTTACCGTTTGAAATGCATCTACCTGGTCACCAATTTACAGGGCCAGGAACTCAATTGCTCAAAGGTAAAACTAGACTAAACCCTGATTTAACATATAAAGAATGGAGTAAGCCCATTAATAGAGTCGATGAAGCTGCATATAAACATGATGTATGTTACCTAAAAAACAAAGACACCGAAACAAGAAACAAGGTGTGTGACACAAACATGATAAAAGAACTTGAAGATATTCCCAATCCAACTCTCCGGGAAAGGCTAGATAGAGCTGTTGTGAAGCCAATTATCAAAGCAAAGAAGACATTTGGAATGGGTTCAAAAATATACTGCCTAAAATGTAAAACCCACACTGATACTAAAGATGCAGTTCAGGCTACTTCAAAAAACGGCAGACCTATGATGAAAGGAATCTGCATGGATTGTGGTTCTAAAAAGAGTCGTTTTTTACCACTAAAGGGGTAACTGAGGACCCCGAAAAAGTTTATTACGATCCAGAGACTGGATATTGCGGCATAAACGAACTCAGTAGAAAAACAGGTTTAAGTCGAAAAAAAGTCACAGATTTCTTACATCAACAAGATGTGTACACAAAACACAAACCACTCATCAGTAAGTTTAAAAGAAGGAGAACTTATGTCTCACACATTGATGATCAATGGCAAGCAGATTTAATGTTTGTCTATAAATTTGCGAGGAGTAAGCATAATGATGGAACTAAATATCTACTAACAGTTATTGACTGCTTCAGTAAATATGCATGGGCCATTCCTATTAAAGACAAATCATCAAGCGAGGTGACTCAAGCATTTAAAAAGATCTTCAAAGAGCGGGTTCCGGAAAGGATTCAGACGGATAAAGGCCTAGAATTCGTTGGCCATACCACTCAAGAGCTATTTAAAGAGAAAAATATCCAATGGTTCACAACAGAAAATGTTGAGATAAAAGCGCCAATGATTGAAAGGTTTAACCTAACGCTAGGCAATAAAATAAAGCTCTACTTATGTCAAAATAACACTGAAAGATATATAGACGTACTAGACCAATTAGTGAAGAATTACAACAACTCATACCACAGAAGCATAAAGATGACGCCTGTGGAAGCCAGTCTGGATGAAAAGTGTGGAGAGGTGTATCGTAACCTGTTTAAAGAAAAGACCATACGCAAACCTAAATTTCAGGTAGGGGATAAAGTAAGAATATCAATATATAAGTCCAACTTCAGAAGAAGTTACCAAGCGACCTTCACGGAAGAGGTATTTATCATTTCCGAAGTGTTAAAGACCGACCCTATCACCTACAGGGTAAAGGACTTAAGTGATGAAGAAGTGAAAGGTACTTTCTATGATAATGAACTGGTAAAATATGATAAGAAAGACAGCGTGTATAAGATTGAAAAAATAATCAGAAAGAAAGGGGACAAATATCTAGTAAAATGGGTAGGCTATCCTGAGACCAGTTGGATCCATAAAAACGATCTTCTATAAATTTATTTTTAATAGCTGTCATGGCTATTAAAAATTGATCAACCATCACTTATTGGGGTCCAGTTTAAAGCTTCGAAAACGGTTCGACAGATTTCTTCATTCTGCTCAAGTGTTTTCTTCATTTTAGGTAACTTAAGCGGTACCTGAAAATCTCTTTTCCGCAACAGATGAAATAAAATGTATTCTTTGCTGATTAAGTTTTTCCGCTCTGGAAACAATTCTTCATACTTATGGATAAATGTTAAAAATTCAACCAAGATCACATCTTCTAAGGGTATATTAAACCCATTTAACCATTTAGTAAGATTTTTCACTCTGCTTTGACTCCTCTGTTGCATCTTCATCATAGAATATAATTGAGCTCGATCGATAGGACGTTTATTAGGATTGCATCTCAGCTCTTCATGACATGTCATACAGACGTAAAATTCATAATCATCTTTTGTTACAAATTTGTGCTCACACTCTTGAGTCTTATTTTCCATGGTCTTTGATTTGTCTAGACCAAAGAATCTTATTATTTCCATCATTTCGTCTGACATTTATTAATACAAGTCTTCTCTTTAAATAAGAAAAAATACAGAAATCAATTCAGCTTTCAAGGGCCGACGAGCCATCCAACTTTTCATCATGTGAATGAACCCCCCTCAATATTTTAAGCATTTAAAGAGATGCATTTAATTTATAAAGATATAATAAAGATGGAAACCGTTCGGCAGTTGCAAGACTACTGTCGGGAAAATAATATTCGAGGTTACTCGAAACTGAAGAAGTCGGAACTGATTGAGCTCATTCAATACCATAATGGCTTTTCCAGTTTCCATAATGACTTGTTCAACAAGCCGAGGAAGAAGAGGGAGCTTAAAATAAGGTGCTGTGGTAAGTTATATAAGGAGTCTAGCATAAATAAGCACTTGCAAACTAAGGCTCATCAAAACTATAAGCCTAAGAAGGCAACTACTAGTCAGGAGGATCACTTAGAAGATTTCAACAACATGCAGAGACTGCATCACATGACTCACCCCCAACTACGGGAATTTTGTCGATCGCATGGCATTAGAGGCTATTCCACATTAGGAAGGAAGGCGGACATCATAGCATACATAGAAAGAGTATTGTTCAACCGTCATTTCGCCTTTGATTCTGGCCTGTTTTCAGATACACGAGAGAGAAGGCTGTATACCGCCAAAGAAGTTGAGACGGCTTATAAATCTCGGTTGAAAACGTATGACATCCAAAACGAGTACAATCTGATGCTTCCCGCAGATTTTTTGAACAATGTTTCATCGCTAGTCCGGGGTCTCATCACCAAACATCTAAAGAGGCTGTATGGTCTGAAGGTCAATTTCCAGTTCCTTTGCGACTATGAAAAGGGGAAGGATGACTCACTGATAGAAATGGAGAAGAACTTCAAAACAGAAAATGAAATCATCTTAGAATCAACTGATTTGGTGGCCTTTTACAGATCGGTTATTCAAAAGTTATTGACAGAAATGGAGGAGTTTGTTGCTAGGGGTTCAGGTTGGAAGCTAGTCAGGATTAAAAGCCTTGAGGTGAGGATCAATAAGTACAACCCGCTGAGAGGATCATCCTACATTGATCTACCAAAAGTGATTAAAAGTAAGAAAGCAGTCATAAACGTACAGAATGAGGATAATAAGTGTTTCATGTGGGCAATACTCTCTGCCCTGCACCCAGCGGGAAAAGATGCCCAAAGAGTCACCAAGTATAAGCCATATGAGAATGAGCTAAAGTTTGAAGGCATTGAATTTCCTGTAAAAATGGAAGATAGGGTACTCGGAAGGTTTGAAAAGATGAATAGTGTATCAGTGAACATATATTCATATGAAGAAAAGACCAAAAATAAGGACATATACCCCTTGAGGATAACTCGAAATAAAGCAGATAAACATATCAATTTGCTCTACGTAAAAAACGAAGAAGGCAACAGCCACTATTGCTGGATAAAAGACATGTCAAAATTAATCAGCGCTCAATTAAGTAAACACGAGAAAAGAGTATACCCGTGTGAAAGGTGCCTGCTATTTTATCGCTCTGAGGAAGATCTGCAAAGGCATGAAAAGGATTGTAAGAAAAATCAGGCTGTTAAAATAGCAATGCCTAAGGAAGGTGATTCTTTAAAGTTCAAAAATTATCATAAATCATTACGAGTACCTTTCACGATAAATGCAGATTTTGAGTGTTTAACGAATAAGATGGATACTTGTGTACCTGATGAAAGTGCATCGTACATGCAAAAATACCAAATGCATGAACCTATGAGTTTTTGCCTTTACATCAAATACAAACATGGAGACTATAAAGCACCCATCGTTTACAGAGGTCCCGATGCCACTAAAGTATTTTATGATACATTAAAGACAGAGGCTCTAAAGATAAAGGGAATTTATGACGAGAAGCAGCCAATCAAGATGACTGTCGAAGATGAAGAGCACTTTCAGAGAACTGATGTATGTCATATCTGCGAGTTGAATATCCGAACAGAGCCATCACCCTATTCAAACGGGGAAAATCCAGACCACGAAAAAGTGAGAGATCATGACCATTTGCTCGACCCGTCAAAATGCGAATCAAACTACAGAGGTCCAGCGCATAACTTGTGCAACTTAATGTATCGAAACCCTTCCTTTATCCCAGTCTTCATCCATAATTTATCCGGATATGATGCACACCTGTTCATAAAGGAACTTGGAAGGAATAATGGAGACATTGACGTTATACCGAACACCGATGAAAAGTACATCTCATTCAGCAAGGAGGTGGGAGCAGAAATGGTGGAGACTGATAAAGGGAAGAAAGTCAAGGTCCCTGGAATAAAATTGAGGTTTATTGATTCATTTCGATTCATGGCCAGCAGCCTCGACAGTCTTGCGAAAAACGTAAAGGAATTTAGGGAGACAGCCAAGTACTTCCCCAAGGACAAGCTAGACCTCGTCACCCGAAAAGGCGTCTACCCATACGATTATATGGACTCGTGGGACAAATGCGAAGAAACCAAGCTGCCTCCACAGGAAGTCTTTTACAACCAATTGAATGAGTCACACATAAAGGATGAGGACTACGAGCACGCCAAAAGGGTATGGCAGGCCTTCAACATTAAGACATTGGGTGAATATTCCGATTTATACGTGAAGACTGATGTACTGATCTTGACTGATATCATAGAACATTTCAGGGATGTCTGCATAAAAACCTACAAACTGGATCCTGCATGGTACTATACAGCACCGGGACTCTCTTGGGACGCTATGTTAAAGTCCACTCGAGTAAAATTAGAGCTATTAAGTAATTATGATATGGTGCTTATGTTAGAAAAAGGCACAAGAGGAGGAGTATCCCAGTGTTGTAATAGGTACGGGAAAGCCAACAATAAACATATGAAAAGCTATAACAAAAGTAGAGAATCTAATTATTTAATGTACCTAGACGCCAATAATTTGTACGGTTGGGCAATGAGTCAGTTTCTACCACATGGCGGTTTTAAGTGGGTGGGGACTGATATTGATGTAACCAAAATAGCTGATGATGCAGGTAAAGGATACATTCTAGAGTGCGATCTGCAATATCCTGAACACTTGCATAATCTCCACTCGGATTTACCATTAGCCCCTGAGAATAGAATACCAGATGGTTCGAAGCAGTCTAAACTGTTAACAACGTTGTATGATAAAGAGCGCTACGTCCTCCATTACAGGGTTCTAAAACAGTATTTGCAGCTGGGGCTAAAGTTGGAAAAGGTGCATAGAGTGTTGGAGTTCAACCAGTCCAATTGGCTGCAGAAGTATATAGACCTAAACACTCAGATGAAAACCAAGGCAACTAATGATTTCGAAAAGGACTTTTACAAACTCATGAACAACTCCGTGTTCGGGAAGACGATGGAGAACATCAGGAAACGCCTCGACATCAGACTTCAGTGCGACCCCAAGAAAGCTGAAAAGCTTATAGCAAAACCTAACTTTAAAGGGAGAACTATATTCGATGAGAATTTGGTCGCTATACATATGAACAAAACTAAAGTGTGCTTTGATAAGCCCATCTATGTTGGGATGAGTATCTTAGACCTATCCAAGCATTTAATGTACGACTTTCATTATAATGTGATGAAACCCAAGTATGGAGAGGATGTTAAACTGTTATATATGGACACGGACAGCTTCATATACGATGTAAAAACGGAGGACTTTTATGAAGATATGAAAGGAATGATTGACTACTTTGACACCTCAGATTATCAGGAAAATAATAGGTATAAGATGCCAAGGGTGAATAAAAAGGTTCTGGGGAAAATGAAGGATGAGCATGCTGGAAAAATTATGGAAGAGTTCGTCGGATTAAGATAAAAAATGTATGCTTGTAAAACTGAAGTTGACTTAGTGAAAAAGTCAAAAGGAGTAAAGAAGTGTGTTGTGAAAAATAGGATAAGCTTTGAAGACTACAAGAATTGCCTATTCAAGCAAGAGATACAGCACAGAACCATGAATCTCATCAGAAGCACAAAACACGAGCTTCATTCTATACAGGTAAATAAGATTGCCCTTTCAGGAAAAGACGACAAGCGACACATATTACCGGATGGTATTAACACTTTAGCTCTCGGTCACTGTACAATAACAAATGAAGAATAAAGTATAATGATGAACCATGCGGGAAATATATTTTTTAATAGTTTTCGAACTATTAAAAGACAAAGAGTTGGGATTCTTCCTTCTATTTTACAGTCATAAAACAATTGTTTCCTTCAGCTCTCATCAAGACTCTCAATTATTTTTTGAAACTTATCTTCTAAGTTTCCTAAGCGTTCCATGAATTCTCTCGTTTCAGATGGGGTTATTGATGAAAGTATCATCGATTGAAGCTTCTGAAGTTCTGCTCGAAAGCTATAAATTAATGTGATGCGAGTGCATACCTTAATCAAATGGGTTTCCTTTTTATTCATTTCCATTTCTTTGTTTATATATTTGTTGTCTTTAAATACTTAAAATATCTCTCTTCTTGCGAAGTTCTGAGAAAAAGGGGGTGCTCTCCTAAGGGGGTACCCTTCCGGGTCAGCGACTTTTGGCGTGCGGGTTCAGTTTTTTTTATGGTTGGCTCTGACACCATTGTTC
>JAPDSC010057262.1:684-15403 GCA_026290005.1 Latrodectus geometricus
GCTTAAGTATATATATATATATATATATATATATATATATATATATATATATATATATATATATATATTGTTTCATTCATAGAAACATGATTTAGATCAAAACCACAAAGCTATCTATAATCTAACATTTTCCTAGCAAACACATGTTTATAAATCACAATTGACGTTAATGTCAGAAATATAGGTCTTGTTATTAGTCAAAGTAAGTGTTCTTGTTTTTTATGCCAACATTATCATTTTAAGTGAAATAAAATATTTTTCAATTTGAATCGTGGGGAATCATTTAATTACTGGTTAATGGTGGAATAATTTTTGCATCTTCTGTCAAGTCAGATAATTTTGCATTAAAAATTAATTAGAAATTTTTTTGCTCTTTTATATTATTTTTTAATTTCATTATTATATTATAAAGCAAAATTTTAATATTTAAAAATTATTCTGTTTTCTAATTATATCTTTATAAGAGGGTTAGTTGTAATTTAGATTTTTTTAGAAAAAATTAACCTAAACATTACATACAGGATTTTTAAAATTGGGATTCCTTATATAAGAATGAAACGCGACTTCTTATTTCATCAAAAATAATGAGAATTCTAAAATACGCTTTTCTAGTTTCCAAAAATAACAAATCGCATCAAAATTATCAACAAATTTCGTCTTGTGAGATACTTGGCAAAGAAATCTGACGAATCACGCTATCCTTTCACGAATTCTAAATAAGCAAATAATTCTTCGGCTATCATTTCAATAGCCGCTAGATGGCAGTATCGTGAAAATTCTGGATGCTTCCCAAATCTCTTCAAAGAAGTGCAAGATGAAAGGGAAGATTTAAACGAAATTTACGCGAAAATCATTTTGAAAGTGTTAAAAGAAATTATAAGCTTAAATAAACTCTTGGCGACATTTCAGGTTTTCAAAAAAATCAAACTGGCTAAATTAGTAACATGGAAAGTTCCTCACAGTATCACATTCACATTATTTAGAATTTACTCAAGCAAAATAATTGGTTTAAAAAATAAAACTTTTGTTCCTCTTTCAATACTAAACGGAAAAAAATCAGTTATATTTAAAAATAACAATTCTATATGTCTCATTCATGAAAAAGTTTTAATTGTTATTCTATTTAATAGTTTACGAATTATTCTATTTAATAGATACTTTTTGATTTATATTATATTTGCTATTTATATAAACAAAATAAATAAATGTACAATATAACCAAAGTCAATAAAAATAAACTTCTTTATTTAAAAATCAAAATTGGAAATGAAATTTTTCGATTAAAAAATTAAGAATAGTAATTATTTGATAAATTTAAATAATTCTTAATTTATACTATTGTCTTAAGTTATATTTATGAATAAATAAGATACCTTATATTTATTTGTAACTATTCTCTTATATTCATGAATAAATATAAGAGAGAAGACTTATGAAAAATTAAGCTATGTAGAATATATATAGAATAATAGAGTTATCAACTTAAAATGTTTTATGAGCAATAAGTTATGTTAAAAGAGATAATGTTTTAAATTTAAAATTGATGGCATTGAAAACAATGGTTTTTTAAATTAAATTTAACAGGATGAAAGACTTATTATTTCAACCATTAACTATATATATATTTAATTTAATCATATTGATTAATTTACCTTTTTTTGCAAGAATATTTTATTAAATTGAGAAGCAGAAAAGAGCATCCAATAGCATCCTGCACAGAATTATTACGAATTCATTATATTATGATTCGAAAATAAAATAAAATTCTCTTTCAAGCATTTAAAAGAGTAATTTTTAAAAAAAATATTTTTGTAGGTGAAATCAATAACGATTCAACCAACTTGATTAATTCATATAATTTAAAATTTAAAGAATAGAATTCATTTTATCAGGTAAAGGAATCATTGAATCGCTCCTAGAATATAATACTACATATTTATCCAAAAAATTGAAATTTAAATATTAATATGTGATAATCATTGTTAAAACTAAGAGATTTTCAATATCTCTTATTATTCAGAAATGTATTTCTAAGAAAAAAGGAGAATTTTTGTAAAAAGAAGAAATCTTTACCTGATTCCTAGGTCTAGAGGGGGCTTATACTTATAGGGCGAAGGCGGCCTATCTTTAAATAAAGTAGAAGAAATAATGATGTAGGTAAGAGCTCCTTTATTCATAGAGTTGTCGTTCACTGCCCTGAGGTGTAGCGATGACTGCGGTGCGGAGGGAAGCGGCTGCTCGCTTTTATGAGGAGGGGGTGGATGGCGCACGATCACGTGATTGGAGAGCAGTCATTCGCTCCCGCGGACAGCCTTCGCGTGATTTCGCTTCTCTCCAGCGCATGATCCTGTTGCTCCTCCGCTTCGATTTCTTGAAGGATGCAAGGCAGTAAAAATTGCGATACCTTGTTTCTATGCTGCGCTCCTCCTCGCCTTTGATTGATGGCTTTGTGGTTGGGTTGTGCATGGTAAGGAAAAAAAATATCTTATGATGGAGATCTGTTCGATGCAATCTCTTTGAAAGCAGCGTAATTTATTTCTAAAATAAATGAGTTTGCATTTAATCCTAAAGCTAATAGTGACAATGAAGAGAAGTTGTTCCAAAACGAATTTAATGAATTCTTAAGGAAAAACTTAATTTGAAAAATAAATATGAAAAAAAAATTCAAATTTATCTTTCCTTTTAGAAGAGTGATCAAGGAAAATTACCTTCACACAAATAGTTAATTTAAATATTATTTAAATCTAAATAAAGAGTCGCAATATTAAGAAAATGTGGAATCATTTTTTATTCTTTTCCGTTTTGAAGTATTCACTAATAAATTTTACTCTATTTAATATGGAAATGATTAAATTTTTTTGATACTTCAATATTTCTTTCATTTTTTCAATTCAAGTTTTCTTTTTAATTTTATCTTTTCCCATCATTACAGGTTTTTAAATAACAAGAAACCTAATAAAAGAAACCATTTATCAAACCTAAAGTTTGATAAATGGTTTCTTTTATTAACATTTATCAAACCTAAAGTTTGATAAATGTTTAACACTACGGGAGAGATTTAATTGTAAAGGTATTTATTATCAGAATTTGTATGAATCATTGCCGATAAATATTATAATATAAATATAAATGAAAAAAATATGAAATTATGGAATATAAAACTGCGTATGATAAAATAATATACTGAGTAGTTTAAATTTTTATTGGAATTTTATCTTTATTTAAAATATTTATCATTGGTGTCAGTTAGTAATCATATGTTTAATCCATAAGTATTATTTTACATTTACATCCAAGATGTAAATTAAAGAAAAAAGCTTAATAGCTTTTTTTAATAATTTATATAAAAATTTCCGATAAGAAAATTGCTCAGAGTTTAATAAATTTTCTATGTACTACAAATTTTCGTACAAGACCTTGGCAGTTTTTAATACCGTATTCAATATTTATTAAAAAGGGTAATTAAACCCGCACAAATCGTTTCATATAAACAGGAAAATCTTTTCCTGGCAGTTGTTAAAAATGCTATTCTTTTAAAAATAAAGGGTTTATGAATTTTTTGTTACTCCAATGAATTTTTTGTTTTTGTGAAAATGGATAATTTTTTTGTGTTGCGAGATTTTTTTTATGTTTTTGCCATGTGAGTAATAAAAGCAAATTTATTACTAACATAAGTGAAAAGAATTTTGTCTAGTTGATAATAAATTAAAATATAAGAATCAATTCTACTTTTATGAATTAGTCTTGAATAAAAGCTTGAAAATTTTCAGATTCGTCTGCTGATTCTATAAATCTTGTAAAGCATACATAATATAAGTATTAATGTAAAGGTAAGCGTTGTTTACTGATATAACCAACAGCATAGATGGTAAAATTTTCAAAATTTAAATGACAACGAGTCATTTTTAGCATGTTTTGCTACTTCTAAATTAAAAGTTAAAATAAAACCAAAGCAGAAATAACTTTACATAAATTTTAACAGGTTTTTTATGCCTGGTGAAAAAATAGAAATTCGTTTTTAGCTGATAAATGAAGGCACAGAATATTAAAGAAAAGAAACAAAAAAAAGAGACAATTAAATTGACATGTGTGTTTAAACTTAAAGCAAATAGTTTTTTAAAAAAATTTAATTAACCAAAAGATAAGCTTAGAAATATTAATAAAACTGGGTGAATATACATTGCATTTTTAACAGTCATGACATCTTGCATACCTTTAGAATAACATGTTTTGATAATTTTTCATATACCTTTACAAATCTAAATCAATTACTAAAAATTAGTAAGTTTAGTCACTTCAACGAACGAATAAAACCAAATTAATAAAGGATGGAAATGGATCTCTTCTATATAAGGCAAGATGATAAAATTTTTATGAAAAAGAATATTAATGCGAGTTTTTTTTCTTTCCTTAATTCTTTATGTATATGTATGTATAAACACACATTTACAAATATATATCTTTTGAACATTAACTAATTGTAAAATTTGAAGAGGAACCATTTCTATTCGTCAATAAATCCAAAAGGGATTTATCGTATGGCCGTAATATTGTACAGCTAAAACATACAAGTTGTAACCTATTTATGAAGCAATGAAGTCCTTTAAGAACGAAGTTAATTTTTAATGTTAAACTTCCACACACTAAACATTGGAAAAAGCTATTTCTAAACTTTTCGTATTATGATTTCTGCAATGTTTCGTGTTTCATAATACTTCGACGGATATTTTTCTATTCATTTCTTTACCTTGGCATTTAAAACAACTTAAAAATTTCCATCTCCAATCTCTCGCATAAAGTTTTGTATATATTATTCTATTTTTTTTTTTTTTTTTTTTGTTAATAGAAATGTGATATTTATAAATAGTGAAAACTAATATTTGATATATACTGTTTTCAAGCTATTTCATTGTAAATTTATGAAATTCCCAAAATTGATAATTTTTGTAATGAAAAAAGTGAATAATTATATATAAAAAGAAACTAAACATTTCTAGCAGTCAGTTCAATATTCCAAGAGTTTTCAAGATCCTGGGGAAAAATAAGCAATTTCCAGGAGCTTCCAGAAGTTGTACGAATAATATTTAAATAATCAAGTATTGCTAAATAAGGGAAATCTGCTGGTTTCATCAATTTGTAATCAAAATTCTTATGACATATCACTCGGTGCGTTGGGGCATTTTCTTATTGGAAAAAGTTCATGGTAGGAAAGACACAATCTCAGTCCTTTTATCAAAAACCAAATGGCGCTCAAGATAAATCCACATTCACCGTAAACTTTGACGATTGTTGTATTTGTTTTGGATTCTGTAAGCAATACAGAATGGTTTTCTCTTCATCTGCTTACCTAGACTGGTCAAGAAAATTTCCTTAATTAGTGATTGCATTTTTGCAATTTGATCTCCTTAATTAGTGATTGCAAAGGAATTATTCTCTTGACATGAAAACAATTATTGTCAGAATTTTAATTCCGCTAAAAAGCCATTTGATTTTCTGTCACAATGCAAATCAGTAGCTACAGATAACTACTAATTCTAACAACAATGTACAAGTAGCTAGAGGATAACTCCACCATGGATGGAATTATCCTATATAGAATTATCCTCAAGAACCAGAAAGAAAATATGCATTCAGCGAGAATGTAAAACAATGGTTGTGACAAGCTGAAATTTTTCCATTGCCAACATACTGCCTAGAATGAGTCCCGCTCGATTATTGAACTAAATTAATTAATAACAAATACTAAATTGACATCCTTCCTGTTTAATCGATATGAAAGTCATTTGAACTGTAAAAATGCCTCCAGATTTCAAGGTATAGAAATACCCCTTACATCATTATAGTTCATATTGCATTTTGAATTGCAATTGAAAATGGCGTAACGAGATTTTTTAATAAAGCCCTTTTATTTTTCAATTTTATATTTTAACTATAAATTATCCTTTTTGACTTGCAATTTTTATCTTTTACTACCAATGTGCAAACCAATTTGCATTTAATTTTTGCAAATCGTCCAGAATACAATTGAATTCCCGAATGGAAGTCTAAAATATACTCGTATTATCAACAATGAATAGATATTTTAGAACTTTTATTTAAAGTTTATTTAGTAATTTTTCAGGTAGACTGTGCTTCAACCATAGACTATGTTTATGGTACTATTTCGAAGTAATTTTACTCAAAAATTTTAATCAAGTAGGTTTAATTTTGAATTTTTTCCAAGATACAAGAGTGTAACACCTAAGTGTAAAAGAGACAGTAAACAATGACCCATTGATACATTTAAAATTACTACTCGTTCTACCCTTATTATTACGAGGACACCAAGTGATACACTACAAGACAATGCATTAAGAATTAAAAGAAATACCTCAGGATAAAAATCAAAATAATTGGCCGTGGTGCTTGGCGTTGGTGACTTGGCGGGAGACATTCCCATTGAGACACAATCGTCCAATAAATTCGAGGTTGGCTGTGGGAAAAGGGATTTCAACTCAACCACTTTCATAGCCCTGGCGGAAGAATTTTCGGGATAGTCAGCAATGAACTTCTTGTGCATAGTTGTGAAATGTCGTCTGAGATTGCTTTTTTTGCTTATGGCTACTGTGGCGTGGCAGATAAGACAGGTGCACTTGCCGTTGGACATGGTAAACAAGAACTCGCTCTCCCACTCATAGTGGAAGCGGTAATTCTTAGGCTTGGGCTTCTTGCGTTTTACTTCTTCAACGAAATTCATCAACACTGTTAAATGGACAAAAAATATAGTTATTCATTTTATAAACTTGCACACTAAATAATACAAGCGTTTATTGATTAAATTTTTTATAGAATTTCTTTAAGTCGAATATTGTTATTTAGAACATAAACAACATTTTATTTTCACTCAAATGCATGAACTGGGATCACAGAAATGGTATAATATAGCTGCATGCAACTAAATACATGATATATATATGTATATAAATAGCAGTAAATCCCAGTTATTTTTAGCAAGAAATTGCGTTGTTTAAATAAATCTTACAGAAAAGTTTCAAATATATCTATGGCTTCAGAACGTGAGCAAGCATTAACGTTTTTGAAACCCATGGACATTCAATTATAGTGTAGTTCTGCGACGTATAAAGGTTAATTAAAGAAAAATAAGATGGAGAAATGTTAAAGACCGAATCTATCAAATAGTTAATAAGAAATTTATACAGAATTTTGCTTATTCTGAATTTCATTTAATAAATATATTGAAATTATTTTTGGATTTTTGTAGCACATTTAATTTTACATAAATATTGAATTTATGTATTCTATATATGCTTCGCCTTCCAGGGCCTTCGGTCACGATAACAGATACAGGCAAGGTAGGCCATGGCCCAAGGCTGTCGTGTCACTGAATTTAGTTTAGTATTGATTTTAACTGATAATTCAAAAGAATTATTACTATATTTTAGTTTTTTTTCCTCAATATATATTAGTCGCTTGTATGACAGTTTCTAAATTGTTGTAAAATTTTAAACGTTTAAATTTTATAGATTGGATTATCACTGTCTTTTGCTTATAGAAGAACTGATTATTTAGAAATTCCTTGACTTACTATGAAATCAAATATATTTAGCTGTATTTATTATAACAGATCAAAATTATTGTTGTAAAATTTAATGTATTTTGCAATCACAATAGCTGTGCTGCCATCATATGAAAAACACAAAAACTTTGATTTTTGCTTTAAAAATAAAGACATTCTTTGGATTTCTCAGAAAGATATTTCATGATCATTTATGATAATCATAAAAGGTCTTATCAACCACTTGATTATCATAGATATTTCTGTTCACGTTTGCATAAAGAAAAAATGTAAAAAGAACTTTCCACAGCATATATTCACTTTAATTTAACAATAGCGGGAACAAACGTGAAACCTTTCAATCTAAAAACTGAGCTCTTAAATAATAAATAACGCTTAGTCTTTAAGTATATATGCATATAAAGATTTAATATTTCAATACGGAATTGTTATTAATGAAGACACTCTTCAGTTCTTAAGTGGGAAGTCATTCATTGTGAATAAGTTATTAAGTGATATCGAAAAGATTTGTTTGTAATAGTTATGTAAAAAAAGATATAATTATTCAGAATGTAAAATATTAAAATGTCTTAAATATTATTACTTAAATAAATATAGAAAATTACATGTATAACGTTTACACCCTTAAAAATAAAACGCTTATTTTAAAAAATGCAAAATTTTAAATGAGTAATTTTGATATAGCAAAGACTTGGGACTGTCTTATTGTTAGGGCAAAATTGTTTAATTAATTTTTTTTTTTTTTATTTAAGAAGACTAGCATGTTAAAGTACTTACTTCTAGATGATCGGGAATCCGACTTATCCTCTTGCAGCCTGGGAGCTTTCGCACGTGGGCTCGATATCTCAGATTCATCCCTAAAATTTGAAAGGGAATTTAATGTAGACATAGCCATCACTGTTGAATTTTAGACAAATTTTGTGCTGAAAACAATACAGATACTATGTTTTGCTTTGCAATAACCATAAAAATAATGTTCTTGTGGTGGTAGATCTGTATAAAAAACTAATCAAATTTAATTTTTATACAATATAAGCTAGTAGGAGTTTTATTTAAGCTTTTTTTATGGGATCATCATTTCAGCTCAATAATGTTAATTTTGCGTAATGCAAAACATAAATATTTAAAAAAGTAGTTGAAAATTTTTATCATGGTAAAATGATTTTTTTATTTTTTTAATTTGCTGACGCACAATTTAAGTATTTTAAAGTTTAAATTTTACGTACGTACTTCTGCTTTGAAAGTAATACTGAAATTCGAGAATGCTTCTTTACCAATTAAAATAATGATTGCTTTTCATTTCCAATATAATTTTTTTAAGAAATCAATTTTCGAAGTGGATATTCTTGCTGGTGCATTGGATGCGTATATAATAATAGTAAACATTTATATTGAAATAAATTCACTGGTTTACTGAAAACGTGCGGCTAATTTTTAGAAGTCCGTCGAATTTTGGGGAATAGAAATAACTTAGAGTCTGAAGCGAAATCATTTCGAAAGAAACTTTCACTGTTTCAGCATTTAATTTATGTCGGAAAATTATTCATCTGAACACATGCTTCTGTCCCATAAAATAATTAGATTTTAATAATTGCGTTGTTTTTCTTTATTATTGCGGAAAACTTATAATTCATTAAATCAAATATTCCTTTTTTTTTAAAGTAAAAAGAAGATTGTAACACTTCCATATTTGAACATCATGATATTTTCTAAATAGCAGGGGAATGTGCTTTCATTAGAATTTTTTTAATTGTCAGCTTTTAAAAATTTCTTTTATTTATAAATGGAACAATATTTTGGTCTCCATGGATCTTTCCGGCAATCATCTTCGTTTCCACGTATTCCAGTGTGAATGTAAACCAATCCGAAGAATTATCAGTCAGATAATGTTAAATGCTCATTGTTTTCTGTTTTTGCGCTGGAAACTAAGGGAGTTGTGGCATATTATTTTAGTTATATATAATGTGAGTTAAATGTTAATAGAAACAATTATTAATAAATATGTATTCAAGCATTTTGATCAATGATAAAAATAGATTATATGGGAAATTTTAGCTTTACCATCGATAGAAAACGTAGGATTGCATAATTTTTAAAATAATGCTATTGATTCATTTGCTTCACGAAAAAAAAACTAAATTTTATTTTACGTGCTTAAACATTAAGTAATATAAAAACTTGCTTGTGATCATAAAAATCTATAAGTCTAATTTATTTACTTATTTACTTTTATTGTAAAAATTCCCTATTTGTCCATACTAATAAGGAATTTTTTATTGAAATTGGCTGTCTAGAAGCCTACTATTTATTTGGCCACAAATCAGGCGCCAGCGCTACAGATATTGTTTTTGGTGTTGTTTAGTAGCAAAATTTTCAAGTATTTATATTCATTTATAAAAAAGGAAAGAAACGGAAGTCATTTTAATCACTACTGTATTTATCAATCATCTTAATCCTATAGCAAATGATGAAATGTCATCAATTTTATACAAATTCAACAAAGGCGTTAAGAACTGAATAGTTACTCTTAACGACCTCAAAGCTGTTAACTAACAAAGAAATAGATATTTCATGTCAACTTCATGCAAATTTGTTTGGATAAGAAATTAAGAACTCGCACCACGTATAAATGAAAAGTTCTCTCTAAAGCCCAATTACGGTTGAATAAATCCGCAACATAAAAAAGGTGGCTCTTCGATGGCACGCTTACTATTAATGAGCTCAATTTATTAATTTCTTTAGTAACACTCCTGAAATTGGCAGATGATATTTTAAACAATTTATGTTTTATTAGATTGAAAATCAAAACATAAATATATTTGTTTTGATTAAGGGACCAGTTTTCTCGTCTGCAATCACAACCGCTAAATTGGTTGAATTAAGATTAGTAAGATGGCCGCCCAACCTGTCAGTGGTTAGCGTAACTGACTACAGATGGGGAGGACCTGGGTTCGAATCCCAGCTCGGGCATAGATATACTTTCTCTTTCTCTGTTTCTTGTCCTTTCCTCAGATGGATGAATGTGGCCCGCCCAATAAACGGGTTTGTGGTGGTGTGACTTGGTTCACAGGTGGCCACGGGTAACGAAAAATGAGTACCAGTTTCCAGCCTTGTTGCGGCAAAATGGGCGAATGTACTTACTTGCTCAAGGGTGCCCGCCATTAGAAATAAAAAAAAAAAAAAAAGATTGGTGAGATGGATTTTTAGTGCTCTGACTTGGTCACTAAGGGTTTTTTTCTTCAAATTCTAAGATCATTAATGCCACAAATAGCTTTTTTGATGAGTTTCAGAAATCTTAATTTTTGGAAGGATTGAAAAGAAAATTGTTGGAAAAAGTAATACTAGATTATATAAAGAAAAATGAATAAATAAAATGGATTTATGGATTGTATTGAGATTTTCACTTCAAAATAAAAAAAAATTATTAAATTATCCTAGTAAAAGAGCCTTGATATGTTTAATTATTCATACAGCGTGGAGTTAAATATCCAAATCGATACATTTTAATAAAGTAAGTCTTACATTATGCTCATTTCATTATTAATTGAAAGAAATTTCATCACATCTTATGAAAAAATTCAATGAAATGTGTGTTCACAATAAAATATTATATTAAAATTAAAAATATGTTCGTGCCTTTAATAGTACATTAGCAATCCAATAATCTTTGCAACGTAAGCACTTTTCCCATAATTGTTTTCTGTCGTTTATAAAATCTCTTCGAATATCAGACTAAATATTATCAACGGCCCAACTGTGTTATATTTATTTATTTTTGGATCAATAGCCTTAATCTATAGTTTTAACAATGATGGGTAATTCGATGCTAAAATATTAACGTTTCATTTGTTCATCTGAAAGTTTAAAAATCAATTTATTCTTTTTATACAATTTTACTTTTATATTAGCACATTATTTAATTTCTACACTATGGTACATTAAATACTATAATGTGGCTACTTATTAATTAAAATAATTTCCGTTTAACATTCGAAAATTAATTTAAAAGACTACTGTGATGTTCTCATTATCCTGTCGTCTCCAGGATGGTCGAATAACACAAAACAAATGATTGAGACACGAAACATTTATTACACATTAACACAAACATTTAACTCAGACATTTTTCCACGTTATTCAAGACATTTAGATTTATAATGACCGGGTGCGGACTTCCGCTACCCCCCCCAAGAAACAGAACCACCCGCACCGTTCTCCTTACTCCGACACGACTCTATCGTCCCCGTCTTAGTGTCTCTAGTCCTGTCAGAAACCGAAATCAAAAGTACTCTTCCAGTTCACAGTCTGACTTTCACAACTACTTTTCATGGATCCATCTATATAGATTTTGCTTTTTGTATCATGATTCATTTCAAAATGAATTTTTTTTTTTTTTTAAACAATTTACTATGCCCAATAATCTTAACTCAAGTAAAAGCTACCAACTTCAAAATTGTAAATTTTTTCTGGATCATATATATATATATATATTATTAAAAATTCTTCGCTCAGACTAGGAAAAAAAAAGTTTTTGTATTATTAAAAAACACTTTATTTTTATGATCGTATTTTTAAATTTAAATTAGCTTCAATTTTAAATACTTTAATGAGAAAGACTATATTTTTCATGTTTTTAAACTTTACAATTTTCCTAATATTAAAGAGGTAAAAATGAAAGTAAAACTAAAATTTTTTTTTATCAATTTTCCAAATTTTATCAAAAACACGCCTTAAATATTTTAAACACATCCAATGTATATATATATATACTATCAAATGAATCAAAAATAAAATTCTTTGAATAAAATAAAAATATATTATAGATTATTATTTTATATTTATTCTTTATCTGCCGCTATCACTAATGAAAACTTATTCTTTTTCAAAATTATTGAAAATTTACATAAATAAGAACTAAAAAAAATGTTATCCAATTTTAAAATAAATTTTTCATCAATGTTATAATATTAAATAAGAATAAATAATTTTATAAATTTACAAGTTTATTATTATCATTAATTATCTTGATAATACAACTTTCAGATATTATATATAACAAAAGTATCAAAAATATTTCCCGCAATTATTAATTTCCATCAAATGAAAATTACTCACCATTTTGTAAATTTGTAATAACTATATGTTGACACTGGATTTTAGGACGAATTTTATTCCCATTTTATCACAAAAAATCTAAACTTTATTAACAGTTCTGAACTTGGAAATTCCCTAAAATGCTCAACTAATTATAAATAATTGATTCATTAAAAAGAAATACACACACATACATAGTTTTATTCTTAAAATCAATTTTGAATTTCGCATACCTATCAAAAATTTCTTCGATAGGCGATTTCTTTTTGCACATGAATTTAACAGTCATATTTACAACATCAATCATATTATTAATCACACCATAATTAGAACATATTTTGAATTTTAATTCAAAACCGAAATTTAAAAAAAACTTCAAAATGATTTTATAATCAATAATACTAATAAAAAGCTAAAAACAGTTTTATAGGAAAATTGTATTATTTTGAACACTAATTTCTAAACAATCAAACAACTCTGTTACTTTTATTAAAATTTCACATTAAATTATATGCAATAAAGTTAAAGCTGTTTATATGGAAAATTTTATTTATTATTATTATTTTTTATTTATCAAATGCCAATTACTTTGGACATTAAACTGCTTGCTTGCCAATAGCGTTGAAATCTACAAGAAAAACTTGTCAGTGCTTCACACTCGTCCAAATGTTCCCCGTCATTGCCCATCCACTATTACATAAAACACACAAGGGTGATTCAGCTAGTCCAATGCAAAATAAATGATTCTGTACACAGTCATGTCCTTTCAATAGTCTAAAAGATGTAACCGTAACTGTTCGCGTGTGGTCAGGAACAAAAGCTGAATTGTTGAGAGAACACACCAAGGCTTGCCAAAGTGGCAAATTCTCTAAAAATCTTTTGATATGTTAGCGATGATTAATATTTTGATGTCAAAAGCTTAATAGAATGGAGACTTGCACTCATTTTTGGCTTTTGCACAACCGTAGCCCACACAGCCATCTCATTCTCATAAATACCCCAGTGTGAAGGTACCCATTGAAAAGATATCTTGTGGGAAAGTTCTTATATGACTTCCTGACACTGTTGAAGGTAAATCTTCTTACTTTCTTGGTAAGAGGAGATGGCCTGTATTGCTGAAGTCACATCAGACAATACAACAGACCTTCAGAACGAGCTCTGTCTCACTGACAATTGTTGGAAAGAACATGAATGGCTTTCAGTTCTCCACCAAATTGAGTGGAGTAAAATCTTACAAGTATGTATAGAAACTGAAATGCCTGCCAAAAACTCCAGCCTCCTGTATCCTATCGACAAGACAGCCATCCGTTTATACACCTATCTATTCTTTAGCCAGAAAACGTTGCTCAATTGTTTCCAAAGCTATAGTTCTAACTTGCTCTGGAAAACATTTTTTTTATCACTTTCATTTCCACGTCCAACTGTTCATCGTCCAACTATAATCCAAAGAATTTAGCAAAATTAGCAGTGCAGGTTTCAATCTTTTATATGATTGTAATGTTCTCGGTGAGAGACACTGCAAAAACTATTTTGTTTTTTCAGATTCCGCTGTTTATTATAATCATAATTCCTCCAATAAATGTTGCTTAGTAGACGAATAAGTCTCTGGAAAAGGATGAAAGCATTTTTCTGAATCAGTTTTGTCAAAATTTAAACAATAATTACCCTTTCTTAGACATAAATTTAATAAAAACCCTAAAAAATTCAAATTCATCTCCAGCGAAAAACTGTAGATGAGAAAAACTGGAGATTTATCTCCAGTGAATATAGCCATGAAAATAAATGATCTTTTTCACAAAATCTGCTAAAAAAAATTCTTAAAATCTTAAAATTAATATACATCAACAAGAATACTAAATAATTAAAGTAATCTTAAAACTTAAAGCATTGTTAAAATCTATAATAATATTAGAACCTTTTATATCTTTGATTTCCAAAATTTGTAAGCTAAAAACCTTTCAAGAATGGCAGAAGGATATTTGCTTAATATATATATATATATATATATATATATATATATATATATATATATATATATATATATATATA
>JAPDSC010057272.1:190-26368 GCA_026290005.1 Latrodectus geometricus
ATTATCCTTTGAAAGAAAAATTCTGATCAATGAAAAATTTAAAATATAAACAACATTTATTGTACAGACTGCAGAATTTTTATAGATTAGTAATAAATAAATAAATATAAGAAATGCATTTCAAAATCTAATCTATAAGTAATGGCAACAGTATAAAACTGACTAACTCAGTATACCTTATACTTTTCAAAATTTCATCCTTTTCTATGGGGCCATAAATTATTTTTTAGAAAAATATTTTTATCGAGTGTCATAAAATTCTAAAGTCTAAGAAACTACAAATACAAACTATGTTCTCCCTTTGCTCGAGAAACAGAGTCAGAGAAATGCATTTAAGAGTCTTGTTACTTCATTCCTTTACGATAATCTGTAGAAAAGCAAAAGAAACGTAGGATGGGGAAAATAGCAAAAACTGAATAAAGGGATTGGTGAAATTCACATTCGTGGGTATTTCCACCCACAAGATCATAAAGTTTTCATATCTTATCAATGTATGGGAATAAAGATACCGTTACTCGTAGAATAAAACGCATTTGTAAAAAATTTTAGAACAAAAAATTATAAAAATACGAAAATAAATAAATATTAAGATAAATGGTCTAACATTTGGCTTACATACTTAGTATTTATTTATGCTCTGAAATGTACATATGAAATTTTGTAGTAAATTATTTTAGTAAATTTTCCTCACCCTTTATTGGACTTGGGCTTACAAATAATGAACTTTACACTCTAAGCTTTGGTAGTTTCAATATAACCTATAAGTTATATTAAAAAATTAATTTATTATTTATTGTAAGCCATTTTCCTCTTATGAATTTTCTAAACATTGAATATTACTATAAATATGTGTGTTACCTAAATAAGGATTAAATATTATATATGTATAATTTTAAAAATATGTGTATAATTATAACTATGTAAAAAATGCTTAAGTTATTTCTTAACATTTATATTTCTTGTTTTCGTACTCCTTAATGTGTGTCTTCACAAATGTTGTGCTTTTCGACTTCCAAAAAATTATTATTTTCTTACAATATAAAACTTTTTAATGTTTTCAATAACAGCATGATTATATTTTTTATTGCTCTCACTTCACTTGTATTTGCATTGCCTATTAGTTTTCTCTGAATTATTTGTCAATTTGAATTAATTTTGTAGTGTTTAGATTTTGATAAATTGTTTATTATAATAATAAATGTAATTCAATAAAAAACTGAACTCGAAATAAAATGTTTTTTTTAAATATAATACAAGTTATTTAACAATTTTTTTGAACATGGCATTATTTTATCCTGTCCACTTGATAAAAAGGCTCATGGAAATCTAAAGCGATATACTTTCGCAATTTTTCTGATAATAGAGGCTGGAAAAATCAACTTGTACTAAAAGTTAAATATATAGAAGAATAAATAAGCTATCGAATCCTTTTGCAGTCTTAAAAGTAGATTAAATGGTTTCGGAATACTAAATAGATTTAAATATCTTGCTCGAAAACAATTAAAAGTTGTTGAGCTCGTGAATTGATTTTGCATTTAGAGAACTGTTTGGTTGTTTCAAACTTTACTGACAGATGTAATAAGCTATACGAGATAAAAAAAAATGGTATTTATTTGGCAGGAAAATGCGTTTTATTGAGCTTTTTAATTACAAAATGAAAAAAATACAAATTAGGCATAAGTAAAATAATAAAGGTGCTTTTTTAAATCACTTTTAGTAGACTATAGTTTTCCCACAAAACCAGCAGTGTACAACACTTTTGAGACGTCGAGTTAATGAGGCATGAGGGACTAGTGTATTCTGTTATTCAGAAAGCACTGTCACAAATACACCACGAAGATAAGAAGCATGTAAAGCAGTGGATTTCATATCTCCAATAGCTATTGAAATATCATATATAACATTCAGTTTTTTAAACAAGTCTATTGCTTAGAGAACACACAAAAGTACTGGCATTAGAATTTACTTTTTTCAGTGTTTCATAAATACAAGTTGAGCTAGTGTCAAAATTAAATCAAAAAATCAATTAAGAATGAAAGAAATAAAATGTATGAAAGGATCCACATTTCTTTTACATATAATTTAAAATTTAATTGAGGATGAAATAAAAATTTAGAATTAAGTTAAATTTAGAATTAATTCGATGCCGCAATGGCAACAGCAAGAACGAAAGCCATTTGAACAACATTTTCCTTGAATGTTGAATTTTTTCTTAGTTGTATAAAAAACATCTTTCATAAACATTTCTCAAAAATAAGCAGTTTTGTAAAATAACCTACTAAATACTTTTTTAGTTAATATGCACACAGAATTACAAAATTCTCTAATCTCTATTTGGGATTATAGAATAATATATTTTATTTATTATTAAATAATAAATGTATTAAAAATATTTTTCTCTGTCGCACAATAAATTCCAAATAATCTTCGCAACTATATAACTAAATTAATTTTATAACTGATCTCTCTGTAACTATAAAATCAACATAAATATTCATAACGAGGCTATATTTTTTTATAGTAAAAACTAAATTTCCTTAGTATTTTTCAAAACATTAAATTGGATATATATCCAGTCAATTTTTTAAATAAATGTATTTAACTGAGCAACAAATAATAATGTTTCATAAGAACTGTTAATCTTTAAGAAAAATAGTTCATTATGAAGCTCTTATTGGTTTTTCTGATTTTTGTCCTATTTTAGTTTTGATTTTTAATTTTAAAATTTAATGCTTCATGCGCATTCTTAACTCAACTGATATACACTTTTAACTACAGATAAGAAATCAAAAACACATTTTACGATTTTGGCTGACAACTTCAAATTCAAAAAAAGGAGAAATGCTAAAGATTTTTTTTTTTACGAATAATTTTTTTAAGAATTATGTGCCTAACTACTAATTCCAAATATATATTTTAATAATTTAAGCAGTATTGTATCCCTTGAAATAGAGTCAATGCAACATTTTGCATTTAGAAGAAGACATTAAAATCTATTAAATATTGATGTAAAATTATGGGTATTTATAGTAAAATAAATTATCTCCAGTCATTTAACATGCAATGATCGGGCGTTTACTCAATTTTCCGTTTCTTTGCCCTCCTCTGAACTATAATTCTCTCATGTCAGCAGAATATATAATTTAATTTTCTTTATCGTGTTAAAAGTTCCATTTTTCTTCTCACCCAAAAGAAGTTTATCTCTAAAATTACTCAGCAGTTCACTTACATTGATTAAAGTTTAACTATAGTTCTGGCTTAAAAATATCCCGTTCTATCTAACTGAACAAAATTTATTTTATTACACTATTGATCTTTGTACACTTCCAGTAATTTATTTTAAAAGAGAAAAATTGAGATGAGTAAGTTAATAGATATTTAATTTTGAAGGAAATCTTCAAGAGACTTCGACACATAATCCTCACAAAATTTCCTTTAAGTCGAATTAAGCAAACAATACTCATTATGAAAAAGTAAAAAAAAAGAGGCTTTCATTGCTACTCATTAAACATCAGTTTGTAAATATCATACATGAAGCAGGGAAATAGATAGAACCATATGTCATATTGATCTTTAGGCGATATTATTTTGGTGACAGATAAAATTTCGCCAACCTTATATAATCAAGATTAAAAAGTATTTATTAGTTTCAAAATCTCTATAAGCATAAAAAGTTAATATTTTTATAAATGAAAATATATGTGAAAATAAATTATTAAAATTAATAAAAAAAATTCATGCTTCGGTTTATGAACTCTTACGGTTATCCTTTGTAGACGAGAATTTTTTTTATAAAAAGCTATAGAGTTTAAAGTAAATTCCGAACCACTATAAACATTCATACCCGAAGTGAGATTCAAATCGATGATATCTGATGAACAGAATAACAAAATTCTAACTACTTAACTGCTTCATATTCACTATTTATGTGTGAATGCGAAAACTATAAGGCTCAGATTTTAAAAGGTAAAATCCCATTTGTAATAACTTTTAGGATATTGTACTATTCAGCTATCTAACAACATAAAATTTGGTGATCAGAAGCAACATGAAATATATAATTATTCGTAAAATATCAATAGAATATAAAAGAATTCAAAACGAAATATTAAACTAAACTGTCAAAAAGAATATTACTGGGAAAATTTAAGAGCTCTCCTTTACTACTAAAATAAATTATTTAAAAATGGATGAGAGTTAATTGAAACTATCTATTCAAAGTTATTCCGCGATAACGAAGTGAAAAATTTATGATAGTTACGATTAGTGGTATTTATATCAAATCTCAGTGGTATTTATATCAATCTCATGAAATAAAAGTCAAGAGGTGGAATCCCAATTTTTGTTCTGTTTTTCGTTGCCAGCTTATCGCTATCAATGATCAATTAAAAAATATCAAGCCAATTACCCATAATTGTGACACCTGGATCTTGACAGATAGTAGAAGCTCAATCCAACACTTCGCTAACTGGCTAAAGTGAGGGATAGTGTAGAATTAAATATACTCAAAAACTTAAAATACCTTTCCCTGTCCCATCAGATCCACCTTCAGTGTATCCCTTCTCATGTTGACATTGAAGTTACTGAGATACTGATAATTTAGTCATGACGGGTGCTGGTGATTGTATTACACCCCCTGCACCTCTTACCTACTTGGAAATTTCCTCGAGAACTAAGGACCAATTTTAAACCACATAGCTTGCACCTGCAGTTCATCACAGATATAACAGTAGTCATCAAAGAGGTACTGTGGCTCTTGTATGCAGTAGATAGGATCAAACCGCACTTACTCTCGCTTTCTCAGTGAACACTTAAAATTATGAAGTTCTCTGAGGATCTGAGCAGTTTGAAGATAGCACCAAGTGTTTTATGGGGGAGACTTCTCTTTTACACATTCTTGCTTGTCTGAGCCTCTCCATGCAGTACTTTACTGACAATTCAGTTTTAGATTTGGACTTCTTCAAGGTGCACAGTTTCATGAACTTTATTTAGTTCTGCTAACCTCGAGGATGTGCAACAAACACAACAAATAATGATAAAGCGAAATTTAGAACGTATGTGCAGAAACTGATGAATATCGATGTAAAGAACTAAATAATAAAAATAAATAATATTATGACCCAATAGATTTATAAACAGAGTCGTCATATATTCAGTAACACTTATGGTTTGCAAACTAAAAAATTGTGAGTTTTGTCTATTTCTCTCAAAAATATTTGTCACTGTTCATCTTCTGGATATATAGAGCACAATCTATGAAAATAATTTCATTCCCATTAAAAACATTTTCAATTAGTGAGAGATCATTTCCAATTAGTGAGAGAGAGTGCATTATCGTGTGGTATATTCCTACCAATTGCACCAAGCAGAACTCTTCACTAAGACACCGAAAGACTTGTATATATCGGAGTTGCTGTTGCTTAAAAAAACTATGACTTAACTGAACACACTATTTCATGCTATCAAAAATTCTCGCAGCTCTATCTCGACACCACTAAAAAAAATGCGTCTGTGCTCTTAACTCGATGGCAATCTTCTCACACATGTCAAAAATATATGCTCTGAAGTTTGCATCATAGGATGAACCTGAACAGGTAAAATTCTCTGCACTCATCTCAAGAGATTAAAAACAATTGACACGTTCTTATCAAACTCTTCTTTCTTGCCACAGCATGAATACAGTAGATTTCAATAACTGTCGAATTTAACTCTTGTGATAATGTACAAAAAGTAATAAAATTTTCTGCTGTATCTAAGGAAATACGTACAGACAAGAAGCACGCAATTGCTGAATATGCAGCCGTCGTCAGTAGACACAGTGAAAGCTTTCATCTATCTGACATCCTTCATTTATTTGTTTTTAAAAATGTATTAAAACATGCAAAATTTCCAATCCAATGATAAAACTATAACTGGCCAAATATTTCATGCACAAAGCGTGCTTAAGATGTGCAATGTAGACCAGCATCGATTACTGCTTTAATATTCTAGATTTTTTCATTGACCTTATATTCACATATTGATAAGAGTAATATTTTATGAACTAGTAGCCAAGAAATTATTAAATAATTGATTAACATCACAATCATTTTTAAAGAGAAGATAAACTGTTCCTTAACAGATCATTAGAATTCATCATCTGCAATGGGAATGATTGATGAAAACATTAACTATGCTGCAGTAATATTTTTAGCATTTTGTGAGGCAAATAGTATCTTACATAGTGTGATATTTAGCTGGCCCATTCGGTTATTTAATGAAAGAAAACTATGGCAAAGACAATTACTTAAGAATCTCACATCGAACATGTAAATTTGAGAAACAGAGAAATTTCATGAAGCATTTACAAATTTTTTGTGACCAATTTGGATTGAACCTATATTTTCTTGCCCTTTATGTCGATTGCTTTATTCAAGCAAATGTGTCTTGGTTCTGCAGACTGTGATAGATCAACATTTTCTTTTCAGAGCAATCCAGTTATTAATTAGAATAGTTTAGCCATACTTATCAAATATCTACCAAATATTCCTTACCTTGTAGGAGAAAATAATGCAGTGTTTGGAAAACTATCATATCAGTGGTTGGCTTAGTGGCATTACTTAGTATAGATACTTTTCAGTTATATTGTTAATTCCTGGATCAGACAACCTTGGTTATACAAAATAAATGCCTGGATTTTCACAATAATTATCAGTGTTGTTGTAAAGCAGTCTTTCAAGGTATACCTCTAATTTCTTTTTAAATCAAAATTTTATATCCTAAAATACATTTTCAGACTACTAATGCGTTTTATTCATGGGTTTCAGGAATTTCCCTTAAATTTATTAAGTTATATTTTCTGGTGGAATGCACCTTGTGAATTTTTTTATATTATTTAGGATGTTACAAATACAGCCTAATGAGTATTTTAATGAAAACTAGAGAGTATATTTTATGAAATTATTTTTTACTATTATTGAAATTTATTGTTCGCATTACACATTTATTACTCTATCCGATTTTTGTTCTTGAAATCTCATTGCCAAATATATATATATATATATATATACACATATAATCTACAATACAAAATTCCTTTATAAAATTAAAGTTTATTTTCCCTCAAAATTTAAATTGTCTCCCTCATTTCCTGTTTTAATTAAAATAACTTTTGTTGGTCCTTAATTCATTACTATAAATTCATTAGGAATTTATGTTCTAAATTTATTCAGTCTAACCAAATTACTGTGATAGAAATATTTACCAGCCAATCACCTTACTATCAAAGGAAAGTGTGCAGTAAATGTCAAGAGGGAAAACTTTAATTTCCCCTGATTGTCGAAATGTCCTTCACGTTTACCAACATTTATTGCACAAATTTGTAGACCACTGAAGATAATTTTAGACATTTGAGATGATTGCATTTTATTTAAATTAAGTATTCGAATCTTCGAAAGGCAAATATTGACCTTAAAAACATATTTTTAAAAAAATTAAAAATTTTAAATTAATACTCTTTTTGATTATATAAATGATTATTGTTCTAAAATATTTTAATATTGTGAGTACATTCTGAAAGAAAAACATTTTTTATAACCTACTTGTATTATATTGTAAACCTATAATACAGATTTTTAAAAAAAATTATCAAACTAATTTCAACCTAATGTGACCTAGTATTGAGGTTGCTCTTTTTTGTTTAGAAGATCATTGCTTCTAGATTGTACCCACATTAAGACACAATAGATATGTGCTGTGCTTCTGATATCTTTATATACACTTGTTAGGGTGATTGATTAGAAATTTTCTTTGTTTTCATTCCTACTTTATACCTTAAATACAACTCTGAGTACTATGAGTGACCTAATACTCAATACAATCCTGGAAAAAGGTGGAAATTAAAAAATCTTAAAACAGCTTTCCAGCTGTCAGGTTGTCTATGCGATAAGTGTGTGACAAATGTTGTGACAAATTTAATATCTTTTACAAATGATGTGTGAATTCAAAAGTAAGAAAAATTAATATGATATAGTTTTGCTCATTTGTTTTTAAAGGAAATTTTGAGAAGAACGAATATATAAAAGTATAATATTTTTTCAAGCCAATATGCGCTGCCTAAATTTGTAAAATTTAGTTCTCATCAATAAAAATTTATTGCTGCAAATTATTTTAATTAATTTACAAATAACAATTTGATAGTTTTTAAGTATCATCTTTACTGGAGGCAATATTTTGTAAATATGTATTACATCTTTATCAAAATTTCTTAGACAGTAAAAATATGATTTTAAATACACAATAAAATATCACAATGCTGATGATATATATCTCTTGTACTTAATGAAATGATTGTAAAATATGTGTGTTTCATTTTTTGTTACCCATCTCTGTCAATCAGATTCCATCCATGCTAACTATTTTCTTGGTCTATTAATAGTGGTGTATTTGCTAATACTAATTCAAAGTAAACATGGTTTACTGAAAAGATAATCATAAGTGCAATGTTTTTGTGAATTTCAAACTCAAATAAGTTAACGACTTCACATTAGTGTCTTCAGTCATCCGAATAAAATAAATTAAATTCCTTTTATCCTTTTGCTTAGATATTCCAATTTTATATGGTAAGAGAAAGTAAGCTTTGCCCTACAAATGCATATTTTGAAAAAAAATGTCCAACAAATATGTACTAAATAGTGTACATAAAAGAAGTTTTAGAAATAATTAGAAATCCCTCAATTAAAGAAACCAAAGGAAGAGTTGTAAATATTCAAATGGAACAATTTACTAATGCCGTATTTCACATCATTATTCTGGAATTCATATTTTTATATTTGAGAATATACCTTTATAATAAAAATATGTCTCACTACTTATTGAAACGTTTAATTTGACCCATAAATGAACCATAACCCATGCATTGAGAATCACTGCAATGCAACATGTCTTCTTTTTTGCAATGTGCGATGTCCTTTTGGTTCAAATCTCTTTTTTCAAGAAATGTGAAAGGCTACGAACAATCGTTATCCTAGATAATAGTACAAAGACCTCACAATACCACAGATGATGTTTTTTCTGAAAGATTCATTGTTCTCCGATTTATATATCGGGTAGCAAAAGTGGCATTTCCTTTTGAACAGCATCTGCAGTTGAGCTTTGATGCACTAACAGTTTTATATCTTTTCAAATTAATAGATATTATATTCTATTCCTTCATATTTTCCTTTATAACTATAGATACATTGAAGCATTCAGAAATGGGGAAAATTGCGTTCAAATATAATAAAATTTTATTTTTATAACCTAATTTGTACTTTTAGTTATTTACTAATAAAATTCAAACAATAATTTAGGGTTAATATTTATCATCATTTAAAAGAAGGATAATCTGCTTAATGGTAAATATTTGGAATAATTTTTGAAAAATTTAATTCATAATCAGGTAGTAAGAATATTTATCTTGATGAATAAGTAAATGACATTTTCATCAAGGTAAATATTCATCAATATAAATTTTGAATTGATGAATATGCAAAGAGTCCATGCATAAGATACAATCTTTTTTTTTAAAAAGAATTTGTAATCTGTAAGTCTATTTTGTTTTATTAAAAAACCTTATTTGAAGCTTTATAAGAACATGAAAATGAACGAAGCTAATAATTAGTTTATTCTACTAATTTAAATTTAAACGAAAAGGGATTAAATACAAAATTCCTTCGATGTAGTTAAAGTTTCATCTTAAATACTGTCTTATTTGATTAGAAATACGGGAATAGAGATATAGAGATGTAGAAACTTATCTAATATTCATACCGACAAATTTCACTAATTACAAAATATGTTACAAAAGTTTATTTATTTCTCAGTACATTAATATGAAACTTCTTTTAAGTCTATTAATATTAAAAACCATTACAAATATCACATCATATGAAAATATAAAATTCACAAATGTAAACTCCATTCATTTCTTGCATAGATTGTCCTCAATAACTATGCAAAAAATGAATGAAAAACTGAAAAGTTAAAAAGATATAATTTATACCCATACCACATGTAATTTGATCATGAATAATTACATCTGAATATTTTGTAACTTCTTTCAAAGATAATTTATTTATACAAATGAGCTATTTTCAACTTTATTTCACCATGATTCGTATTTAAATGTAATTTTTTATTTCCATGTTTTCATATTTATGAATATAATTTTATTTTACCCATTAGTTTTATAAGCCATGAAATTACTTTTTATTTAAAAAAAGAGAAATATGAAATAAAATTGATTAAATTCTTGGAACTATTTCAATTTTATAAATTTAGGTTTTAAACTGCTTTAGAAAATCTTAATAACAAATTTTTATCTAAACATTTATTGCTTTATTCAACAATAATTTAATTTAATTAATTTTTCTAAAACAATTATATAAAAATTCCTTTAATTAATTTAAGCTTAATATTATTTTAATTATTAGTGAATAATAAACCAATTCATTAATTGATTTATTAATTTAATTAATTGTTAATTAATGTAATTAGTTAACTTTTTTTAACAGTTAAAGTATATTTTCAAGCTGTTATAAAATTCTGACTTATAAGCAGTTTCACTGTGAATAAAGTATTTGACAGTTTCATTAAATATAAATAAAATAGGAAAATAATACAAAATATAATTACAATAGGAAAAATAATGTCCCCCCATAACAAGATTTATTAAAATATTAATAGCATTTGAAACATATGAAATGTATGTAACTTTCATCAAATTTAATATATTAAAATCTTGATCTAAATTATAATACTAATCTAAAGTATAATTTGTTTTTACATGAGCTTTCTTAAAATAACATTTACGTACAATTTATAATATTTATTAATAAATACAAATGTAATTATAAAAAGTCTGTACCGAAGTGTTTTCTATTTTAGTTAAACTTGATCAGATTATCAGTAATAAATAGAATGAGTTTTAATAAGTATTTATTCTTTTATGTTTCGCACATCAATCAATGCTTTTGCTTACTACAATATTGAAGTTTTCGTTTTAATTATCAACAAAAATTAAATTTAATAATATAAAATTTAAGTGTTAGAAAATATACCTTAAAATATATTCTTACTTTTAATGTAAGCTTTCTTTGCTTTCGTACGATGTTGTGGAAATTTACCATCTTTCAAGATGAGTCATATTTTTTAATCTCGGTACTCAAAATGTGAAAACTGAGAGAAGAGAAAAAAAAATAAGTATCATACAAAATTGTGTAGCGAAACATTTCTAGGAAACTACAAAATATAATATTGTTAATGGAATTAGTAATTTAAATTACTCAAATATTCAAATATTTAAGACTTATTATAAAAATATTATAATGAATATTTAAAAACATTACTATCAACAATGGATATATAATTTATATAACACTTTATAAATAACTGTTTGCAAACTAAAGTTTTTCCAGTAAAAAGGCAACCAAACTGTCATTAGAATGGTTAAGCCTCTGAATTTCAAATGAGTAACACGGGGAATCTATTTTTACTTAAATCGTCATGGTGATGTACATTCCAGAGTATAGTGGAGCTATATCAAGACTATGAATTTAATCATTTTAAAAAAGTCCAAAGCCAGCAATGTGTTATCATAAAGATCCTTGGCCGGATCAACCCAGGCTTGATAAAATGAGTACAGGAGAATAATGTTCAATAGAGCGCTTGCACAAGACTGATAGTATTTGAAACTCTAATAGACAATCAAAGAACGCGAAGGTGCCCATTAAGAAAACAGGTAATAATTGTTTGATCCGTACGACAACAAGTAAGAGCCAAAGATCTTCCAGGTCTACAACTACCTGTGAAGGTTGGAACTAGCCAAGCAATATGATTCCCTGATTACATTTGTCGTGAATGTTTGTAGTGAACCGCTTCAAACTATAGATCTCATCTGAATTAATCCACATTAAATTATTCCTATAGTCACTTCATTAAATAAGATAAAAATTAAATCTTAAGACTAAAAATTTCATTTTCTGTCTTAATATATATTTTTAATATGAATCTAACGTCGTATGTAACAAATAATAATTACATATACTTTGAATGTAATTATTATTTGTATTATTTGTAATTATTATTTGTTTTAATAAATATTAAAATTTATTAAAACAAAATCTTTAATGTATTTATTAAAACAAAATCTTTAAAAAACTTTATCGACTTCTCTCAAATTAAAATTGCTATGCAACATTAGCTAGACCTGTTCTATAACTAAGCCACCACTTACACAGTACGCATACAGATGTACAAAAGTGATGGTCGTAATGTTTGATACAAAAATTTAGAATCTGAGGTTTAGAAGTGCATGAAAGTTATGCAAGATCGAATGATTTTAAAATGATGAATTGAAAAAATTTCCACTTTGAGACAAAATTTTACAGTTTATAACAATGAATTAAATATTACTACACTTGAAAATGTTCATTTGTTATTTACTAAATTTTACCAAATTTCAAATTAAGCTAAATAAAGTTATACCACAAGCAATTGCTTTATTTATTGTTTAAATTAATGGTTCAACAAAACATCAGTTGTAGTTAGTACTATATTCAAGTAAATTTATAGAAAATTTATTGCAAGTAAATGTTATTAAGTTTCTTAACTTCTGTTATTAATAATGCTAAGTTTTCACTAAGTTACATCATACGGTAATTTGAGAATTAACTTAACTGACAGATGTTTTTTATATTAATGAAAATTTTTTAATACTTTTTTATGAAAATTTAAATTCCTGTTCTAGTTCATTAGAAATTCCAATTCATTAGTTTTAAATTTATTCTGTTTCCCTCGGTTAAAGTAAATGAAGTGAATTCTAGTCAAACATCTTAAGAATGGGAGAAAGGCCAACTCTAAATGCCAACGTGAATCCTCTAAATTTCCATTGATTGCAGAATTGTCCCTCACGCCATTTCAAATTTAAATAGAAGTCACGTGGTTAATGAAGTTTATTTCAGACGTTGCACTTTGCTCTTTAAGCAGAATAAAGGTTTTAAAACTTTCTGAAATCCAAGCAATATATTTTAGTTTAAGCTATAAGAAATAGATTTTGATAAGGAATACCATTCTTCAGTTTTTTTTTTTTTATGCACAAAAATATTTCATCACATAAATAATTTTTGAGAGAATAAAAATTTTTGAACACTTATTTTATCTTATATTTTAAAACAGAACATTACTATATGTATATGTAAAAACGCAATATACTTTCAAGATGTGTGATAGTTAATTTTAAATTTTAAATATTTATGCAATATGTGCCCCTAAAAGCTCTGGTAGCCTGTTGATAAAAGGCATCATTCTCATAAACAAGAGGTAGAGGTTCTGAAACTGGCACAATTGGAGACCTTCTTGCTGATCAGGCTTAAACAAGTTAAAAATTCCTGGAGTTCAAAATCTCTCTTCTGCTGTGGCATGGTAAACTCAGGCATCGATTTCGTCACTTGACTGCTTCAAAATTACGAGAATTGTATACTTGATTTTCACAACTTGAGCAGTCAGTAATCGGTGATTGAAATCGTATTGCAATAACTTAAATAAAATCACTTCAGTATCAAATTTTATTTTGGTTTGTTAATCAACGGTCGTTTCTTTTTGGGAGGGGGTAGGATGGTTAGTTTAATAGAATCCTATCTTTTTAAAATGGATTTTAAGCCACTACATATGTATAAAATATTTCGGCCCCAAGTGGTAATCAAATTCCAGAAATGTTTAATTGAAGTCAGACCATTCAGCCATTTTGTGAGCTTACCAACCTTCTACCTCGGCTTATTTTAATTAGAAACTTTCATTTAAGCAGTTTTAATATTACTACCCACATCACATCAAAATCACATTTTCCACATTTAATAAAAAATTTCAAAGTGAGTAAAAGATACTAAATGCAAATTTTTGTACGAAATAATTTTTAACTATCCTCCCAGTATAATAAAAATGACAGATGAATATTTTATCCCAAGAATTCCCATCGATCGTATTTATTTGCGTCCTTTAATAAGTATGACTATTATTGAAGATGATGTGTTATTTTGTTTTACTCATAAATTTCAATGCTTAAATTCCAAATTATTTAAACTATGTGCCATTAAAGAATTTACAATGCAAAAGCAACGTAAAATAAATAAGTTATGAGATACCAACTAAAACAATTTAAAACACTACAAGAAAATGAAATAGTTTCAATTCCTTTGTTTCAAAGTTTTATAATCAAATGGATATTAAAGAACACGAATACTTGTTTAGAACAATTTTCTATCTCAATTTCCAATAAAAGACAACTATTTTGCAGAAGTTTTGCAATTTAATTAAACTTATCTGACAGGAAACAAAGTTTTCAGAAATTAATATCGTAGAGAGTAGAATGCGTAATAATTTAAAAAATGTCCTTAGCCATTTAATATAAAAAAGACGACGTCCAAAATTAGTAAGTATGCATGGTAGAAAAATTACCTGCTTGAACAAAATATCATATGTCAGAAGGAAAATTAAACAAAGATATCAAAAATATTGAGCAAAATTGACTACAAAAGGTTCAAAGATATCTGATTCTCATAAAATTCTTAATTATTTCTAACATTAATAAAACGATTATGTTGTAAATACCTTTATTTCACTGTCATGTGTACAATATATTAAAAACAATACACCAGAAGAGTAATGAATAGATTATCACATTGCAACCTCCTTTTGGATGTGTTTGATAACAATGTTTTTAATGTTTGAGCTCTTTATATCTTCGTAGTACGACAGTTCTACAAAGCGAAACGTTCCGGATTAGATTCCAGCCATGTTCAACATTGAGAAATAAATCTGTTCCTGAACCTGCATTTTCATCTGTCGGATGGGTATTTAATAACTCGATATAAGGTTCTCAATGAACAGGATTTACTCAATGACTACGGTTTTCAATCCTTTAATACTCATTGCTTAACTTGTGTTCTGGGATAAAGCTTTCCCATAACACAAAATTAAGCAATAGGTATTAAAATGTCTAAAAACAGCTTTGAACGCTTAGTCTATCCACTACGTGGTTTAACGTTTGGAATCCTCCCACTATACAGACCAAATTTCGCAATTAGTGGTTATTTCCATTTCTTACAAAATTTATCTAGCACAAATTCTTTTTAGATAGTGATGTGGAAACTGCTGAGCTTGAGTAAGAAAATGGTTTCTACAATCCAAATCAACTATGTTGGTTCTGATTTCATATAAATTTCAGAATAGATTTGATGACAATATAAAAATATGACCAATTAGTAATGAGACAAAATTTTTCTAAAAATTTGTAAAAGAAGAAATAATGAAATTAGTAATTGTTAAAAAAATATTAAAATGAAGTGAAATTTTGATTAAAAGTAAAAATAATAAAAACTCATCGTATATTTCACGATTCAAAAAACAATTAACAGGACAATATAGTGCATTTTATTTATTTATTCAATGAATTACAAGCATTTAACACTCTACGACCACCATTACACTCTAGCATATTACTTAAGTGGCCTTTTAAACACGTTACAGCAGCATGTAACAAATAGGAATGATTTGCAGAAACCCACAATGATTAAAATAGTAATAGATATGGATAAAAAAACACCCAAATTTAGGTCAGATGATCTTGAAGGCCAAGCAGCAATGCAAACTCAATTAATCCTACTGCTATGACCAAAGTTTTGCAGTAAAAAATATTTAACTGTATTAGTGTAATGTGGCGGTATGCCGTTCCGCATAACATTTATTGTTGTATATTTACTTCTTCGAGTTAATGCTGGCATGACTTTGCAAAAGATGAATTTAATGTTCATCGATCACTGTGCATTTTCCTAAGCAGATTTGGGGTGCTATTATTTAAACAAGAATAGTCCAACAATGAAAGATGAAACAAAACCTTACAAAAATGTCGACTTGGGTGACTGTCAGTGACTATGACGTGTAACAGCGAGGAGTAAACATCGTCTATACTTTCATGTTCTAGGTATTGACATTCCTCTGTAGAGATAAGTACGCCTCATCTGACTTTAAAATCCTTATCAACCACGAGGGTATAAAAAATACCAAATTTAAGTTTGCAAACGATTCTCTAATATCTAAGTTTACCAACTGTAACATTCTCAATAAGAAATATCCAAAAAATTCTAGTAGTTGAAATCGAATATAAAGCCCCATACAGAATCCGTCGAATTTAGGAGTAAAATACATCCAATAGTCCGGAACTGTTTTGCACTCCTTATGGAATATTCCACCACGTATCATTTATAATCGTTTCTACTGCAGTAATGCGCAATTCGAACCTTTATCAACGTGATTTTTTTTTTAATTTCAAGACCATTTCCTTCAAAGAATCAATTTCTTCAAACCGCTACCAAAACCAAAACTCAATACACGCTAAAGGGTCATTCTTCGTCTTCAGTTTCCCAACACTTAGTGATTCTTGATTCACATAAAACAGCTTCGACATCACGCGATCAGGTAAAAATAACATTCTAAAAAGAATGACAAATCCTCGCATATCATAGTTTTTATAGCAAGATTAATTTATATAAAGGACCGAATCTCTCTCGAATCAACTTAACGTCAACACCGTCGACTGAGAAATGTTTAAGTAATATTTTTACTTCTAAACAAAATCTAACTTCTTTATGACCTTTTTATTAAAAACTGCGTACATCTTTATCAATATTCAACCTTTTATACATTTTAATAGATAATGAAGGGTTTCATCCGATACAGATCTCTTAACATCCTTTCATATTTTCCACATTTTATTAATAAATTTTTATCGTCTTTATAACCATCTATTTATATTCACCAACGAATATTCTGCACAAGGAAAATTGATCAAGTTTATCTTAATTGCTTTTAGAAAAATTCAAATCTCATTTTATGAATAGTATATTAACCTTAAAGTCGGGTTGTAAGCAAGTAAGTCGAGACTTTAATGGAAGGAATCTATTCTATTGCCCATTTCCAGAAAGATTCGTAATATTTTCTAAACTATTAAAAAATATACATAACGTAGACATTTAACTTCTCCATATAATTATTGTGCAGATATTATTTTGGTTTAACAATTAATTGTCATTTTGAATCAGGAAAATATGAATATTGAGAAAAGTCCCCTAAATTAAAATTACAATTGTTATATAAGCCCCGACAAAAGTCAGTAATAAAAACCGATGATTATTTTTTGTTCATTTTCATTTACCTGTAAATATTATCTTTTTTAAAGAATTAAAATTTTTAAACATTAAAACCTATAACTTTTACGTAAAATTTATTATTTTAAAATTGCAAAAATTAAATAATTTATATAAAAATATGGAAATTATTTACGTACACGAAAGATATGATGTCCTGATAAATGAATAATACTTACATTATAAATATTATCATTTTTTAATACAATCAATAATTCATTAAATTTATCCCATTCCACTTACAGATCCACTTTTTATAATTTAAAATAAATTTTGCATATTAAGTTTATAGCAATATGTTAGATCAAACTTAAATACCATTCATAATTCATTAAAAATTATATATTGTTTAATTTTATTTAAAAGTAGAAAATATTCAGTAGTTTAATACCATAAGAAAAGATGAAACATAAAAAGTTTATGTTGAGAGGAGTTAATACTGTAGTAACTATATAAGAAAGAGGTCACTTTGGAGTTCACTTTTTAAATGTTATTCCTACCATTAGAGAAATGTGTATCGAACACAGTACAAATAAAATTGAGGGAAACAAAACATTCTTAGATTGCATAAATATTCGTAATAATGAAAAAACACTGCGATGTCAAATCTATCTGTTTGACCAACCCTTAATAACATATATATTTTTAAATATTAATATTGTAATTAATATGCACCAATATTGTTCAGAAGTACATGATTTACTGTGATTTTTCTAGATAAAAAAAAACTTTTTACTTTTTAGGTTTCTAAATTATAAGGCCTATGTTGCATCTAAAAGAAACACCAAGCTTGATACGTACATAAACGTATTAGCAACGCAATTTCTTTGTTACAAAAAATACATCTTGAAACTTTTTTCCTAGTGATAACTAAGTTTATTCTTTTCCTTTAACTGAATAACCTTTTTTAAAAAATAATACTAAAATAAGCTGTATAATTACTGAATGAAAAAATTACTTATAATTACATATCAAATTCAGATCATTCATCTGCATAGTAGCATCGTGTATACAGTGCTACAAAAATGGTTATTTATAACAGCAACGAACTATATGCATTGCATTATTGCCCTGTAAATGTTCCACAGTAAAGACTCATGAAAAATATATGGTATGATCAAACTTGTAAAATTTAGTGAATTATAGGACCATCAGACATTCGGACATACCTATATCAATAACTTTCTAACTTGATGACTATTAACATTTGTGTGCCAGCCTTTCCTTTCTATATTGACAAACCCAGGTTTGTAATTGAATCTAAAATCTGTAATATTTCATTCAACTTCTCATAGATTCAATTTCAGTCTTTGAGTCAAATCTTTGAGTCAATTTCAGTCTTTGAGTCATTGACTGAATTGATTCAATTTCAGTCTTTGAGGTAGATTTACCTAAAGGATCATAATCTATTTTAAATTTAGGCCCTTTTCAAATAAATCCTCGTGAGTAAAATGATATAGAACAATTAAATAATCTAAGCCACACACAATACAATCCACAATTAAAATATATTTCACGGATGATTACATTTAAAGCATAATCTAACGGTGGAATGAATTTTTAAAGCTCTTTTGTTATTTCATGATGGAAAATTTAATAAATAGTTGACTACCTTTAGAAATGGTAGAGGTGGTTAAAATCTGTAAAGAATCTATTACAACAGGTGTGAAAAAGAGAAAGACAAAATACAATATTTATGTCCAGTCAATGACTAAGATCAAAACCAGTAATTTTGATTCTAAAGAGTGTATCCAATTTTCCACAATGTTTTCTAAAATATTCAATAATTATTGTATCAATCAAATATTATAAATTATTTGTGGCTTGTATTAGTAGCTATTAAAATGCGAGATAAAAATTATCTAATGCATTTTCAGAGAAATTAACAAATTCTAAATGAATTCCCTTAGTCATTTATAATATGAAAACAATTTATTGCGAGAAAAAAGTTGAAAAATGATTTACTTTATATTAAGAAATCTTATTACCCAGAAGCCGATTGAATTTTTTAAAAGAAGTTTGGCTGTGAGATGAAATTATTTCACATATTTTAAGAAAATGCCTGGCATCAAAGAAGTGTAAAGTTAAAATACTAATAAAAGTATTACTTCCCTTCCTATTTGAATATAGGTGTAGAGAGAGTGAGGGAATGAAATTCTTTTGAATCATGCAATTTTCATCTTCGCACGCCTCATTACTCGCGAAACACATTAGAAGAGTTTACTTGCACCTCAATTGAATGCTAGGAAAATTCCCCGAGGCGAGTCAATTAATATTGGAAACCAGTGTTCATGGAACATCAGGCGCTTTCGTTACTTGAGCGGCCTCTCATTAACAGCTTGCGAAGCGAAAAGGAATAATTTAGAAATGCATCGACTGGAGTACATGTTTTCTCTTTATCGTCATGAACGCTTACGTGAAAATTCGATAAGTTATTTCAACAAGTAAGCATGAATTTTATTACTAGATATTCATTTTTATTAATTAACTTCGTGAAAACAAAATTTATTAAGTTTTTTATATATTTTGTTACTTTTTGAGACATTGCAGAGTATAAATGAGGTATCACTTCCCAAATCTAGGGTTTTGATACCTGAAATCACCATATTAAAGCTTAGGTATGTTAATAAGATTTATAGAATCCCATGTCACAACGCTGTTGAGGTATGGTAAAGAGATAAAAGTGGCAAGGCATGTGAGAACTTGATTAAGAGATAAGATGATGAAAGACGTGCTTTATGACTTCGAATGGCAGTCAAGAATTATCTAACCTATCTACGATTTTTTCAACCAATATTTTGTTCTAATAACCCATTTTGATCCATCCTATTGCTGAATAATAGGCAAGGATGTTTATTGATTAATAGACATAGAATGCTGCAATTCTGGTTTTTGCATACATATCTTTCAGGAGTACGTTTGAACGTTTCCCAGGTTTTCTCAACTGAGATACATAAATACGCTAATTATACAAAGAAAATATTTTGAGAAACGAATAATTAGTCTCACGTTCAAATTCCCTAAAATGTTTTTTGTCGTTTATGCTATCTTCTACTTTGCTTCAAACAAATAATATGGGGGCTCATTGTGGCTTAGTGATCGGATCTTTTTTTTCTTAGAATGGAATATTTTGAGTTACATAACAAATACTGTTGAATAATTTGAAATAGATGTTTCCGTTATTACTTTCTGCATATTAGTTGTTTGAGGTAGATATTTGATAATATCTGGATTTTCCAAATAGGTCACATGAATATGATCCAATACCTATGAAGAGTTCCGTAGAACAGCAACTTACAGCGAATTTTCATATTCTCTGCAATAACAATTAGTTGTCTAAATTACCCACTATATATGGTATTAAAATCAATATATCATTGAGTTCAACAACGCTTGGGCCTAGACCCACACTTTTCAAAGTTGAAAATACCAAGTTCGATCTCTACTGCTGCTGGACAATATGAGATTAATCTTGCTGTTCTGTTTTTTACATGCATGTTTAATCAGAGAAGACTCTTAAAAGTTTTCAAGGTTTTTTTCTTCTAATAAGTAGAAAATAGAGCACCCTATTTATCAAAATTTCTTCCAGATCACAAAAATGCTCCAGATATTCATCTTTTTTAAAACATCGTTTGCAATGTAGCAATTCCCTACAGAGAGAGTTTTAAAGAAATTTATGGTTCGCTCTTTTTTAATGAATATTCAGTTATTTTTCCACTGAAACAGGAAATATTGCATAAAATTGTTTATTGTGAAATATCATATCTTGGTTGGAATTATGAAACTGTTAAATGTCTCAATAAAGATTTGAATTTTTGCACACATTTTTAGTTATATAATCCAAGTGAACTTTCAAATATCACTAGAAAGAAAAAACTATTGCATATTTGACAACTTGAAGAATGAGACTTTAATATTATTTAACTAAATAAGACAAAATCTTCACCTTAAAATTTAAGCAAACTTAAAAATTTCTTTCAAAATGTATTTAAATATATAGGAACATAAACAATTTAAAAAAACATAATTTTATGACATTCCTCCCGGTATGTTAAAAGTTACTGTTGAGAATGTAGTTATGGGAATTAACTTTCATTTAGAAAATCATTTATGCCATAGTTATCGTGTTTGCAACGCAATTAAGAAATTTTTTGACATTTTAATTCTTTGTTAAATCATATTTTACTTAGTCAAAATACATTCAATTTTATGCTAATAACAATATTTTGAGCTTCTTTTGTGTAAAATGGAATTCCATAACTACCTGGAAACTGTAGTCCAAATTGAGAGGTAAATATAATAGTCCATAATGTTCCTTAATAATGAATATTAGTTTAATGTAATGATAACACACACAATAACAATAAATGTTCAGAATCATAACAACAGAAAATATCGTTGCCAAAAGAATCCAGTAATTTTCCTTTTATAGACATTGAAATGTTTACACTATTGAAGGCTTTTTACAAAATTTTGAATCACAAATAGGATGAATTAAATTGACTTCAGAGAAAGAGGATCATTGAAGACATTGTTGCTTATAATTATGAAAAGCATAATAAATTTTTCTTCATCCGAAAAAGAATATTTTGTCATTTACATTACCTAAAAATCCATGCCACAGTTTTTTTGGCAAGACTCATTCCCCTTTTATTTTAATTTGAATGCTAAGAATCTTTCTTTAAGTACAAATATTTAATGTTTGAAGTATTATAGTGGATAAACAGATATTAGCTTTATATATAATAAGATATATAAATAGTTTTCGAAATATTTTAAAAATTGAAGTTAACATACTATTTTTAACTAATATAAAAATATGTTATCTTATTTTCAAGGACAAATACTAAAAACATTCTGATTATTCTTCAATAGAAATATCTTTAAAACATGAGTTTAACTTGTTTCGTCTTCAAAACCCTCATTTCAAAACACCGCATTTAAGGCATTTGAAGTCATCAGAAATGTCATTTTTCAAGAAAACGTTTTGACTTAAAGAAAAGTTTTAAAAACTGAGTAGAGATTCTTCGGCTAATTAACAAAAGGAAAAATTATAATATATTAGTTACATTACAAATTTCTTATTTATGGAAAAATGTCTGGCTACTTTACACATATTTTCTCACTCAGCACATATTTTTCTTATACTACCAAAAAAATTATATTTCAAAATACCCTTTGGTTACACTCTTCTGATGAAAAGTCATTTAGTGACCTTTTTAAAGATTTCTGTAACAACAGCGGAAAAATCTGTTATTTTCTTATAAAAATGTAGTTCATATTAAATTCAATGTGAAACAAAGAGCAACAATAAACAATAATATTAAATAGACTAGCAGCATACATATGCAATATTTAAATAATAATGGTAAAATTTTCGTTAATTTCAATTCAAAATCATCAATACACTTAACAATCCATTTGAAATAGTCTAAAGTATTTCCTTGCAAACATTCAAATTTTTGGATTTTTTCTTTAAATTTATGAAGCATTATAGAAAGCATTTAGAAATTTAAAAAGCAAAAGTAATACAATTTATGTATTCGTAATTTGTGTGTATTATTACACATTACACAAAATATGATCATTACTCAAAATTTGTTTTTATAAATGGATTGATAAGCTTGAAACTCCTCACTCAAGATTATTCGTCCACTTCATAGGTTATAGATCAAGAAACTTAAGTTTAAATCATAAAAATTTTAAAAATCTGGCTTCTGTAACATTTCTGTTCCAATTCTTAAATTTTTTTGGTATTTTTCTCATATTTTACTTTCTATTTTTATCTTAATTACAAAAAAAAAAGAGCAGTTTCCTTTTTTTTTTTTTTTTTTGCATACGTCATATTGTCAAAATATTCATTGTCCAATTTTCAAAATTAATCAAAATGCTTTGGGATCATATTTAAAATTGACATTTTACATAACAGTAAAATACAGTGTACAATGTGTTCAATTGTCTCTTGTTTTATCTTTTTTAACTTTGGTACACAGTAATTTTTGGGTTGGGGAAAAAGTAAATTTGACGCCTAACTTTTTTAAGCATTCGTAATAGTGTTATTGTTCTGGTTCAATCATATTCTCCAAAATATTACACTGATATTTTAATTTATCATCAAGCAACTGACACTAACCATTTTTTATGCCTGAAATTATTTAGAAAATAAAGGGTTTTATAAAAGTATGTAGTTTGGTTGGTCAATACTATTGTAACAGGGAAATTTAAACAGTTATGAATATCAGGGAATGCAGGAGGAAAATTCAACAACTCACCGAATCATTATATGATTACAAGAATTCAAAGGAGAAGAGTTTAACATTCTCTCTTTCTCGATAGCACATCCAAATTCTAATACGATCTTCATTATGTATCAGTAAGAATCACGATGCATAAGGTAACACAATAGTTTGTTATTTTGGATAAAAAATAAACGCTTGCAATTTAGTGCCAATGGTGATCAACACAATGAATGGGTCGGAGACATTCCACCATTTGGAAATATTTTGTTATATTCGGAATTCTACTTGATATAGATTTCCAATTATTCTATAAGCAAAATATAGCTATTTAATATATCATAAGTCCATTCAGATGATTTTGCATTTCTTACTAGTTATTATTTCTTTTCTGAATCAACTGATTCTTTATTTTCGTGTTACTATGCCAGAAATATAATTGATTTATCAAAAGGATCATCTCTAAATGCAGTGCTTTTTCAATTGAGCTCAAAAATTTTATTTTTTTCTTTTTATTTAAGTTCTTAAAGAGGAATACAGAAACTGTCATAGGAAGAATACTAAAGTTCAAGTATCATTTTGTTTAAAGATTGTAATAAAATACATAAAAAAAACACTTCAGATACTAAAAAATATCAGTTATTCCTTGATTTGTAGGTTGCTCTGTTTTTCCCCTTAATGAGAAAAGAAATTACATTTACATACTCATTTACAATATACGCATAGCGCTAACTTCACATGTATTTGTATTGTTCTTTCTTGGTATTGCATTTTTGACCACTAAATATTTCAAGGGTTACAAATGCCACACACACATTACTTGTATATTATTTTTCTTTCTTTCTTTAAAATGTTCTCAAAATTCATAATATTTACATAATATTAAATACTTATTTATATATGAAGCTAAAAACCAAAAATATTAAAAATTATTAAAACTAATAAAAAATGATAAAATTTATAACTTTTAAGTATTTTTTTTTTAATTCTAAGAAATTTACTGTAGGGATGTATTTATTTTTATGGGATATGGATAGATATAGATAGACTATGATAGATGTAAAACAGTTCATATTTTAATCTTTTATTTTGTCGAGATTAGTAACTATGAATTTTTAGGCAATAGAACTTTTTTTATATTCAAGTTTTAATAAGATCTTATAGCTTAAAAATAGCTATTATCCAAAAATGCATCGAACAAAAGAACTTGTTGTTCCTAGTCTCCCATCTGGTTTGACTAGATCAATGAAACCGTAGATATTAATGAAGCTCAGAACACACAAGAAGTGGACAGTTATGAATTTCCTCCCAGTCCAGTCCAAAATATGCTGAGGGGATGCCTGCTCTTATCAACATTTAGGGAAGAAAGGAACCTCTTGCTGCCAAAAGAATATATGAGACTTTTCAAATACCCACTGGCAAGTTGAGACAGACATGTGTTAGTTTATCTGTCACAAAGTCGGAAAAGTATAGGTCTTTATAAGAGATCTTAAATACACTATTTTAAATTAACTTTCAACAAATATTGTTTAACTTTTTGTCTCTAATTTGTGTTTGTTAATAATATATTTGTCACTGATATTATTTTTCTAATAATTATGCTAATTTATAAAATTCACAGTTTTCATCTAAATTCAACCAAAATTTCTTCGGAAGACAATTTTTATCAACTATATTTCCCGCACATATCATTATCTGAAAAAATATTTTTCTTCATTTGAAAACTGTAAATGTACAGAAGCCACTACAGAGATTGTTTTTCCAAGTTTCGGTTTTCTTTTTAATAGATGTTGCTGATAAGGTATTTTTTGATATAAAAATTAATCACAATTAGTATATCGATACAATAATAATAAGATATTGATAATATGACTCAAAAAGAGATGATTTCTCAATAAAATTTTTAGCTTATTAATTCATCACACGAGTTAATCATTACCACGTGAGAAATTTATCATTATAATGAGTTTTATGGAAATACAGGAATTTTATGAATGATCGTGATGATATATAAGCATTTTTAAGCTAATTTACTTTCAAAATATTATAACCTAACTGCAATATAATATTAATTTGAAAAAATTACCAATAGGTTGTGGAAATTTACAATTATTTATACTTCCGATAGTATAGATATACTTCAAAAGTATATTTATACATTCGATTTCCTCATAAATTCGGGATTTAAATTAGTAACTTATTGGAAAATATTGTAATATGTACGAGATAATAAGATTAATAGATTATAAAGTAATTATAAATTATGATTACCATAAAACAAAGGTATATTTTAAAGACTTATTCTCTTACTTTTGGCTTAGAATAAAGTAAAAGAGTGAATCTTTTCCCATGTTCTGCGGGAATTCTAGATTTATAATAAGAAATACCAGCTAATAACTATATTATCTTTTTAACAATTCATTCATCACATTTTATATTTTAAAAAATGTTTTAGCTCTTTTATATTTTTGTTCATATCACATATAAAAAGTTATTCCATTTATCATACATGAGAAATGCTTTTTATACACTATGTGACAGTGAAAATGTAATACTGTTACTTAACAATTTAGCAGACAAAATGGCTATAAATATTTAGTTGTAATCAAAAGCAACAATTAAACAAATAGTCGAGTTCTAACTACCCTGATGAATGCAGTTAAAATACTATGTTTTCAAATTTATTATAAAATTTTGGGTGTTGTCTTTCTGAAGGTTTTTTT
>JAPDSC010057272.1:38528-94398 GCA_026290005.1 Latrodectus geometricus
TATATATATATATATATATATATATATATATATATATATATATATATGACTGCATTTCAAAGTTTTCAATTCTAGCAAGTTTAACCATTTCTCGTCGGAAGAGAAATTACCAACTATGTTTCGAAATGAATTCAACAAAATCTGATATAACGCAACAAAAGTCTTTTTTTTTTCTACTAATTTAAAAAGTAAATGTGAATTACTGATATTACACATAACATGCGGAATGTTACTGAATACGACATTTTGTCTCTGAAGTAACATCATACTTGGAAATGATTCGTCAAGACTTCTTAAGAAGTTAAGGGTTATTGATTCTCCTTCATGGAAAGCAAGCAAGATCAATGCATGAAGTATACCGATTAAAAAAGAAGATATCAATATTTACAAAGTTTGTGTTGCTTTACATAATGCAAGTACAAAGGTTTTTATTTCAAGAACAGCAAATTTTAAATCCAAAAGACATGAATCTTATTTAAAACCCTCCAAAAATCTTCGTATTTCATAATATATTGTGAAAACTGATCGATTAAAAGAATAAATAAGTGTGCAACACATTTCGGATCTGTATGTATTTCAAGTTGAGTAAATATCGCACAAGTTCACTGTTATTTCTGTAGCGAAGGAAATCTTGCTATTTTTCGGGATGTTAACGTCTCCATAAGCTATCACTAATAACTGGATTTAAATAACTCCTTTTTGATCAGTAGAAGACCCTAGTATAGAGCCTTTACGTTGTCGAGTATAGAGACACTCTTAAAAAATGATTGTCCTGCTTTCTTCATCTACGAAAAGGCATGGGAAAAGCCATATCAAGATTTAATTATTTATATTATGTAATGTTATAACCATGGAGCAATAATCATTGCATTGCGCATTTTTGTTTCCTTTTCTTGTGGTATATTTGTAGAAAAATTTTTATTTGTAAGTAGGTGTGTGTGGGTTTTAGAATCTATTATTACTCCCTATAACTCAGCACATATTCCCTATTCAATCAATACATGCTCAAAAATATAAATTAAATTTTGATTTTCCTAAATTTTTTTGTTTCTTAAACGAATAAATCTTTATCAACATAAACTGGCTTATGAAAATTTTTGACAAGCACAATATGTACTATATTTTTTCCACAATATGTACTAACGAACAAAAAATGCATACAAACTTTTTTATTAATTTCTGTTAACATGATGAATGTCAAAAATTGTTTCAATAAATTTGGAAATTAAGTAAAATAAATTTTTTTAAACTAATAAATGATCTTTTAAGTTCAATAATTTTAACCAAATTGTATCAATAATCTATGCGTACAAAGTTTTATAAACAATATAATGAAAATCGCATTTATGTGTGTAATACCATAATAAAAATATATTTTAATAAACTTACTGTTATATATATTACCATAGTTTTTTTTCTAAAAAGCATAAAATGATTATAATAATAAAACTAAATAATAGAAGACTAAATCATTATTTTAAAATCACTTTCTTTGTAAGTCTTTTTTGTTCGTAAGTGGGAATGTGAGCTTTCCATAAATAAGAGAATTTGTTACCATAATTATCCTATAAGCGCTATTTTAAGCAAACATTTATTAAAAATTAGTACATAAATCAAAAAACGTTTCACGAATTTAAGCTATTTGTTTTAAGAATTTCATTTAAGGCAGAAAATTGTATCATTAAATTCTAACTACAAATTCATTTAGAGCTTACAACCTTTTAGAGATTTAAGAATACTATGGATTATTTCTCAAAATTATTTTTTTTGTGTGCTTTCCCTCTCTTGTTAAATTTATTAAATTCAAAAAAATATAATTAAACTGTGTTGATTTCTCACTAGTAAGCATATGATTTTATTGATAAATAATTATTTTAGTAAGAAATGTAATATTATACTCAAAATATATTTAACTCTTATACTCAAGTAAATTAATTGAGAAACATTAAATACAATTTATTGTATAAATGTTTTTTTTATTAAATGAATTATGTTCCACACTCACTTTAAATAAATACCAATAATTCACATATATTTGTGAATTATGTTTATATTCATGATTTACACACACAAATATAATTGATACAAAGATTACTTTTATCTATGTTTTATTTTGACTTGGTATTAACTCTGTTGAAAATTTAAACCTTGCAATTTTTTAAATAACGAAAATTAGAATACATTTTATCTTGTGATTTAAATAATTTATTGTTATACAGTAAATGATTCTTTAATTTTGATCTATTTTATTAATGAATATTTTGAACTAATATATCGGAAAATGACTTATTTTTTCTAATCTTTAGAGACATTTTAACAAAAACCTTTTATAGTAACAACTACATTATTTTAAATATAACTGAAAATTGATTCAGATAAATTATGTAATAATCATTTTATATTTCCGATAAATAATGTAATTGTTGGCATAAAATAATTTGTTTCTTGAAGATTTATCTAAAATAGTTTAATAATTATAAATCAAAAGTATTAATTGAAATATTTGAAGTTCAAATTTCTCAAAAAAAATAATTATTTAAATAAACTTAAAATTTTGTATTTTATTCGGTTAATCACTGTATGCTATTAACTTTACTTTAATTTTTCTTTTAAATTTCAACACGTCGTTTAAGAAAGAAGGAAAAAAATTTCATTGTTATAAGTTAAAAAAACAACTTGCAAGACATTTAAATATTTAAATGAGCATTGCGATAAGAAATTGAAAATATTTTCCAGTTCAATGGATTAAAATTATCAAAAGAAACAAAAATGAGTACATTTTTATTCCACTATCTTTAGATTCACATAAGAATATATTTTTCTTTTAAATATTTTCCTCGTTAAAGTTTTCAAAAAAGAAAAAATCCACTAATCCTCAACATTTTTTATTTCTTTTTTTTTTTTATTTTTTGTTTGAATATTTAACTAGAAATGAAAAAATAAAATTTAATATATCGGAACTTGTGAAAATAAATGTGTTATTTTTAATCACAAAAATGAATCAAAACTCTTTGTACTTGTTTTTAAATAATCGATTTATTTTAAATTTGAGCCAAAAAATTCATAAGATCTATAGGTATCAATGAGTACAGAAAGATATTTAATTGACAATCATCAAAAAATATATAAACCTAGTATTAAATGAATTTCTTATTTATTGCATGCCAAGAAATAAATGCATTTAGCTTACAGGTAATTATCTGGAACCAACATTAACAATAATATTCCGTTTTCATGTTTATATTTAATAAGTTAGCATTTTTTTGCAAAATTTAAACAATTTTTATTATCCGTTATAATAGAGGCTGTCCTTTACTCATCTTTCATAAAGAAAAAATTTTTCATAATCAATTGCATACGCAAAGCATTTATAAATTCAGAGAATTTTGAAATTCGTTTACGGCTGTCTATTTATGCCAGCAATATAAAGTCGATAAATTTTACCATTTGTCTCATTATTTTGAACAATGGTCAAGTGACAGGATCGACACCAGAGCTGGTACCCTCTTCACCATTCCACGCTAGTAAAAGAACAGTTTCAAATTTTAAAATGAATATTTTTTATTAAATACTTTAAATTCATTGCTTAAATCCTAACATACTCTCGTATATGTGTATCCAAATATGAATACTTACAAACAATATTTTAAAACTCATATTATATTGAAATATAATTGTATAAGGACTTTAGTAGTATTTTTTTTAAATGAACATAAAAAATTACATGTTCTAAAATATATTTATACATAAATACATTTCATCTGTAAAAACACAATTCTAAATACAAATTCAAATTGTTATTTTTGAGAGCAAAAAATTTATACAAAATAACACAAATTTTGAAACTATTTAGTAGATAGCATGAGGCAATTTTCAGCATCTACATTTATTAGAAATCAAAAAAAAACTTAAAATAAATAGTGGGCTGTATTTGCGTGTGTACTTCAAGGGGAAAACCGAATAATTTTCGAAACACCTGGACCAGTGGATGTGTAAACTGAAAGCAAAAATGCAAAGCCCATCACCCCTTCTCTTCTAAAATGACTAGAATTTAAATTGTAATATTTTCTTTCAGAAAAGTAGAATCCTACCATTAGATAAAAAATAGTATCTTATTTTAACTTGCTTGAAAACTTATAAAATCAAAGTTTCTGAATACAAATTTGTTATTATTATATTAGCATGATTTATACCTCACTCAATGAATACAAAAAAAAATTAACTTTAAAAAATAAATATCGATATTTTTCTAAATCAAAATTTTTCCCTGGAAGCTAGCTATTCACTTTTCAATGGAAGATACTACTTTTCCACGAAATCTAGTCTGTTTGACCGTCTTATAAATAATTAAACTTTTTCATATGATTGTCCTCAACAAGTGGTATATTTTAAATATATAATGTAACAATTTTCAATTATAATTATTAGTAATATAATAATTAATGAATAGAAATTTTTCTGTCTTAATATCTTTGTTCATAAATTTTATATTTATGCAGGACAAAACGTCTTAGAAATCTATATGATAAGAATATGCATTTTCTTTATAATAAAATTGAGTTTTATTATAGATTATATCAATAATAAAATGTTGGGAACAGTAATAGATTGCTTTAGTACCACTACTAGATGATAATTTATATAATACATATTTATATATTATAAAATTATATTTTTAAAATAAAAACTAATTTCTATTTAATTTCTGTTCAATATAGTTTGTTCTTTTTAGTTTTAATTTTATAACTGTTCCTGTTTTCAATGAATTAATGGCAACTGGATGTCAGCTGACTAAAAAGCTTAGAATATTAATAAAATTGGATTTTGTACTTGCAAGTGTTTTTAAAGTGTAGTGTTGAGTATATATAGTGTAGTGTTGAGTGTAACGTATTTAAAGTGTAGTATTTAAAGTGTAGTGTTGAGTATATATAAAATAATGAAATAACTTTAAGAAGATTCGTAATAAATATATTCACGAAATCCAGATATTAAAAGTAAATTATTATTTGTAAATTATTTATTATATATGCAATATTATGTGCATAAAAGTAGACTACAAAACAGTTATTTTTTAACCTTAGAACTTTTCTAGGAAAGGCGTTTTCATTAGAAATAGCTTGAAACTTGATAGCTTAGATCTTTAATACACGTAAAATCTAATAAATTGACATTAGCTATGCTTATTAATAGTGGTTTAATGATAGAATACAAATGAAAAGTAGATTATTTGATTTATTGGTCTATGGTCATTTTTCTACTCTGAGAATGATTCCAAAAAAAACAATATTCATCATTTTTTTTAAGTATAAGTATTTTAAATATATTTAACTTGGTATAACTTGCTTTTTTAAGCCATAAATTATCTTAATAAAGGGATTTTTTTTGTTTGTTCTTTGCAAGAAAAATGGAAGTTTGTCTGTAACCTTAACTTATAACAGAGATGGAATTTTCTAGATAATTTCAATATTTTTCTTCTCTTTTTATAAAAAATCAAGTTTGACTGAAACCATAAAATATCTCAACAACAAGATTCTGTGCACTTGATTTTCAGTGTGTTTCTTTCTTTAAAGAAGAGAAGAATCTCAAAACGCATAAAATATAGCAACGGCAGTACTTCTTGTGGACTTGGTTGTGAATATTTTCCCTTTATTTGTAAGAAATATTTTTTTGGAAGAAGTTTTATATTAAGCATATACAACAATAATCTAATAATGGTATGACACGTATGCATTAAATTGATTTGTATAGATTTTTGTCCATGTCATTTTCCTGGGTAAGAAAGAAAAGAAATTTTTATTAAGCACGTCCCAGCTTATATAAAAGATAAATATGGTATGCTGAGAGAGAGAGAGAGATTAAATGTCTAAAGAAACCCAGAGTAATCACATTTATTAAACACATTTCCACCCAAAACCTACGTTTCTGTAAAAATAAACATATTTATATGAAATATAAAATATTACATTTAATTTTTATGAAAATATATACGCGAGCAGTATGAAAATATATAAGATGATGATTTTTGAAATGAATTTATTCGGGCTCATATTAACTGCTCTTACTTCATTCAATGACAAAAAAAATCTAAAATTAAAATGCATTATAATTTTCATTTTTAAATTATATACATTTTACCTTTAATTATAATATCTTGACTTAGGATTGGTATAACCATGTGTGTGCGGCTTCGGATTTGTATGGCATGCATGAGCACATATCAAATGTATGGTCAATATTTCAAATTAAAATGTTTCATGCAAATAAAAGATATATTATAATTTGTAATGAAATTTAAACAATATTTCTGAACTATATGTGATTGAAAAATTTGGTTTTTTTAATATTCTTTGATTTTTGTAGAAATCAAAGAGTATTGGTATATTATAAATACGGAATCTAAACATTACATATTTTATTATATATAAATAATAAGATATGGATTTTCAGATAACGGATACTAAATTCAAATATTTATGACAGAAGCTATAATATATAAAGGTATTGCTACCATACAAATTTACTTAAAGCATACGAAATGCATCTATGATTTTTCTCAAAAAATACTCATATTAATTCAAATTATATTACATATTTTTCTCAAATAAATTTTGTAATGCAGATTTTTTATAGTTTCAGGTATTTTGATAAAAATTATATTTGCATTTCGTATGCTCTAAGAAAATTTGTAAAATTGAGCTAAATTTCCAATTTTCCATTTTTAAATGTAAAGAAGTTTAAATAATCTGCATAACCAAATTGTATGGAATCATCTTTTTGAACATAACTATACTTAGGGATTTTTACTATAAATATTTCTTCGACTAAAATGTAATATGAATCAAAACTACATTAAAAAGAAACATAAAGGTAAAAGAAAAATATCCCCTTTTTTCAAGTGTAATAAAAGATAACTTTCTCTAAAAAAAACGAATTTTTTTTTTCCAGAATAAATTGTGAGTTTCTTTTATAAAATGTTTTTATTGAACTATCATTGTCCGTTTTCTTTAATTAAATTTGTTTCCTGAAATTCTACTGAATTCGTTTTATGGACTAATCGAAATACTTGTAGAAAAGGAAACTCTGAAAAACAAATAGTTCCAAAAATTACTGATACGAAAAGTTATGACATTATTTGGATAAAATTAAACTTCATAATATAATTCTCGTTTATGCTAAAAATTTTAACTAAGCAAACAAATGTTACATTACATTTTTAATTTGTCAAAATAGCCAGAAATGTTAAATGAAATTTTAGTAAAATGATAATTTAATAAATTCATTTTTCCGGAGATGACATCATGTATTCAAAGAGACTACCATTTTGTGGATCAAATATTTTATTCCACCATCAGCTTTTTTATGAAAAATATTACACGTCTTTAGATTTTTTCATCATAGATAAAATCACATGGGATCATTTGTGGTGATTATGGCAGGTGTGAAGTCAAAAAAATTACTTTCAAAGTGAAATGAATGCTTTACCGATTGAACAATCTGTATTGAAACTCCACTATGCATAAAAATTACCACGTCTGAACGTTGCCTTTATTGAAGCTATAAAGTGTCAAAATTAATCAATATTTCATGATAACTCTTTGTTAAATAACAGCACTATTTGTAGTCTTGATTTGATGATGTTCTCGAAAAACAATGATTCAATTAGACCCTCTGGCAAGGCCAAATCAAACAGTGGATATTTATGAATACAGTGTGATTTTTAAATGCATTCTAATATTTAACTGTCCAGATTGAAAGCTGTAAAAGCTAATAACACTTAAAAGTGAAAATATATATTATCTCCAAACAGAAATCCTCACGGCCAATTCATCTTGGCTGGAGAAATGTAAACCATTTATTATTATCTTCGTACTTTAATTCATGGCAGTTATTAAATTTGTAAAGATAGGAATGGAAAATTCTTCCAGAGATTTTCCATACTTTTGTATTTTAATCAAATTCAAACTGGAAATTGAGTGATAGTTATTACATAATTTCCAGTTTTCATTATTACTCAGAGCCTCTGAATTTTCATGAATACTCAGAGTTTATCTGAGTAATCAAAGCAGTAGAAGCAGTAATATCCATTATTTTCTCTAATAACGATTTACTTCTTTAATTGGTTAAATTGCGAAAGATTCTATTTTGTCAAATTTCTTAATCATAGTTTTCAATACATTAATGGATAATAAGAAAAAAAAGAAACATTTACTTAAGTTTCCCTAAATTCTCAAGGTTCATTTATTAAATTAACAAAATAAAACAATTTTTCAAGAAATGCATGTTATAGTAAAATAAGATGAATTTCTAAACATATGTATATTCTGGAATGACTTTTAAAAGATTTTTTTTAATTCTATAACTAAATGTACTAGCCAAGTTTGATTAGTGAGATACATTTTAGACTGCTAATTTCTGACGACTGAAGCCATTAAGCATTCTTAACCACCTCGTAATTCTGAAACACAGATAAGGGAAAACTAAAACTTGCTACAACTCTTCTCACCGGAACAAGGGGAAATCAAGGGGATTTTTTAACACTCTTGGATCTTTCCACCAAGAAAATCTTGGGTCGGATCAAGCATGGAGTCCGCCATTTTTCTTTCACAAGAGCAATGCCTGTTCCTACCATAATATTGAAAGTATTTTTTGGTGTTTCTGTCAATCAATAATAGAAAAATTTATACTTTGAGGTCTTACATGAAATTCTTATACAATATGTTAACTAAATGCAATGAAAACAAACGAGTCACATTTCTGCATAAGAAACATTTGGGAGGAAATTTTATTTTAAAGGATATTTTTTCTTATACCTTCATTAACTGTATTTAATAACTTTTCAGCTAATTTTTCGAGTTATAAAGAGCCTCATTTATTTCCTCAGCTAAAAATTATCATTTTCTGAAAGCTAAAACAAAACATACTACGTTATCCAACTTACTTATATATTCACCAACCCTCATAATAGTTATTTCTAGATAATCTGGTATCTCCAAAGACAGAAACTATACTTCTCAACATGTCGGGGTTTTTTTTTTTTTTTTTTTTTTTTTTTTTGTTCCTTTTTATTTTAGATGTGAAGAAAAGCATTATTTCTTTCATGAAAAGTGAAAAAAAAAGTTTAAAATTTCGAGAACCATCAATCCTCAAATTTGCTAAATATTGCAGAAACAAGTTATTGAACTCAGACTATATCTACCATGCATATAGCGCCGGAAAACTCAGGACAGAAAAAAAAGAATTGTTGTGGGGATGCAAGAACAAGTAGTATTTTTCAACGGCAAAAAAAAAAATTATCGTAATTTATCTAAATATATAGGAAGAATAATCAATTGTATTTACACAGATACCAATATATAATCATGTGAATATCAGAGAATATCATAATGAAAATATCAGAGAAACATTTTAGTGCTTTTTTTTTTATAATTCTTAAGCGTTCTATAATATTTTATTAAAATTCTCGATAATGTATTATTAATGTAATATTAAATTAATGAGATGGTTTTAATTTAATTAAATAAACAATAATTCAAAGTGGAAAACATTTAATGCTTAATTGATATTTTTAAAATTTATTTCGCATTATTTAAAATAAATTTATGTGTGTGCCATAACTGCTCTATTATTTTAAAAAATAAATTAATTTTGCAAGAGCGAGTGATAAAATATCGACTATCAAGAATCAGAAGATTACCTTCAAACTAATGGAAAAAGTAACTAAAAATTAAGTGCATTCCCTTTGACTTCTGTAACATATGAGCCTTAATGCTCTCTTAAGTTCTAATATATAAACCATATCAGAATTTTAAGGGAGTATATCATTTGTAATTTAAACAATCATAAAAATAGATTCATTATAAATAAACCCAATTGGAGTTCATTGTTTTCTAATTATTAGATTGAACTTTCGATTCTTGCCCCTACTGATCAACTGAAGATGGATATTAAGCTTTTGAAAGCATGTTTTTCGAATGGGTGCTCGAGAGTTTTCAGAGTTTCTTCTCTTGCGAAATGTGAATACGACCCATAATTTTTTAAAAAAATCCTTCAATTTAAGTGTCAATTATTAAAATGCTTTACAATAGTCTTATATCAGCTGGCTTTAAGTTACGTAATGTCAAAATGAAGACTAATTATTTATTATGATTGTATAATTTAAAATTAAATGAAACCATATAAATGATAGATAATACTAAAAATTGATTTTTTAAAATTTTGCATAATATTTAAGAATTTGCATGAATTATAAAAGAAATAATAGTAAAAACAGTAATTGTAGAAATATATTTGCTAATTATATTTCTTCTCTTATTTTTGTGAAAAGCAGAATTTTTAAGACTTCAAGAAGAAAAGCATTCAATAAGAAAATTTATATTTTTCTGTAAATTATCTCATTTTGCATTTAGTTAATGCATTATTCCTCTTTGTTAAATTTTTCTCTATAAGTGCGATTCATTTATAAAAATCAGTCACTGCGATTATTTATTCAATAATGTATTTCCTTCCCCAGTTTACTGTATTATTTTCCAAAAGTAGATATTTTAAATAAAAGTATTAATAATGTTTTTGATAATAATATTTTTTAAAATAATATTTTCTTAAAATAATTTTATCTTTTAGTTATTTAAAGAAAATTCAACCAAATAACTTACATTCAACTTTTAAAAAAAGAATAGGTATTTTTGATTAGTTTATTCAGTTAAGAAAATTTATCTTTTTAATTATTTATCATTCTACCGAGAGCCTTTGAAAAATGAAAAATATAAATTATATATATCATTTCTATTTTTAAATAAATTTTAAATAAAAAGTATTCATCGATCATTTGATATCATTGATTTGAATATTCAAAACATTTAAGGATATATTCATTACTAAATTGTTTTTCGGTCTGTAACTTCTTTTTATATCTTAATTGGAGCAATCCATTATTTTTATTTAAATTATATTATATATATATATATATATATATATATATATATATACGTGAGAGGGGGGAAATTTATACAATTAATATTACAACTAGGATTGTTTAAATAAGCATATAAAGAAAAGTATCTTCCAAAAAATATTACTTCTTCTTTCCTTAATTTCTATTCTTTTAATTAAAGCATTTTGTATAAAGATTAGATTTTGTCAGGTTTAAGATATTAAAATATCCATTTTTATGATACATTTTATTAAAATATATGCGTTTTCTTTTTCATCTTATGAAAAATATAATGAAGAATATAAGTATTATGAAAAACATAAATATTAATTGATAAAAATTATAAGTATTTTTTACGATTTAATATATTGTAAATAACAAAGCACATATAGGTGAGATTAATTTTTTCTACAAATTAAAGGCCACAATAAAAATTTTGTATTTTTAAAAACTATTGACCTTGAATAAGAATGCAAGTGTAGTTTGTATGCCCTTAAAATTTCAAAGCTTACAATGAATGCTGGAAATTTTACTCTGTTTAGCCAATCTATTTAAGTTGATTCCATTGTTTTAATGAAAGTGTCATCCATTTTTGTTTCTTCTTTGCAAATATTCAATTGGAAACTGATTTGCAGAAAAGAATGACGTAAATTTAGATTAACAATCAGGACGGAGAAAAGTTTCCATCCAGTTCCACAAAGTTTTTTAGTTTCGAATTTTTCCTTACTTTCAGCATTTATCTTCAGGGATTTCAATATAAATAGCAGAGAAAGTTTCAGAATATATTGATAGGAAAAAACTCTCCTGTCTCTTTCATATATTGTTTGCAAAGCTGCTACTGTATTATTTTCGATAACCATAAGAAACAACTTTAAAAAAAATGTTTAAAAGCATTACAAAAATTTTCATTATGTAAAACTGTTATTAAAATCTTTATTTATAATGTAAAAAGTATTAACTGAATAAGCTCAGCAATATAACGATAATTAAAACTGATAATTAAATTTAAATGATTTTTTGTTTTGCAACCGTATGCAGAAGTACATGAGACCATTTTTTATTCGATAGTTTTTAAAACATTGAATGAAATATTTCCTTTAAAGCCAATATATAAACTTTATTTAAATAGTGTATCATATACTTGTATGAAAATAATACTATTTTAAAGTACGGTTCAAAGTAATTATAAGCCCACTAAATAACACGTAGTTATATATTCTGTTTAGATTATACACAGTGTCAAAAGGAATTTTTTCACAAATTGTTTGTAATTTGTAAAAAAATTCATGTTCATGTAAAAAATATTTTTTCACAAATTTCAAATTTTATTATTAACACACAATTTACTGGTGTTAAATTTAAATACTCTTGGAATTAAAATTCATGAAATAAGTCTAGCTTTTAGATTTGATTTGTTAAATATTAAAAAAACAACGTTTACTTATTAAATTGTATTTGTGAGTTGCACACATTTAACAATATTCCAAATCCAATCCTACAATGAGGTGTTTTCTGTTCACAATAATAGAAAATTATATTTGCATAGAATTATAACATTTAAAAATGTTTCTTAAGAAGATCCGAGAACGTTATTAAATATAGTTCTATGCATAAAGTCCAAAGGTTTTCTGGTTTAGATTTCAGCATTCGGAAGACGTCCATAAGATACCAATAAATTGCCAAAACATGGCATTCATTGATATCAAAACATGGTATCTTTTTGATATCCAAGAGCTATCATATTATCATGAAAATATTCACAAATCTTAAAAAATCTTAATATAGAGCTTAATAGTCTAAGGTGAATATGAAGAAGTTTCTTAGTTCTCTTCCTATAATTTATAATATTATATGAAAATTTACTATTTCCCATATAAACTTTTTCACTTTAATTTTAATTAATTTTCATTTTCAAAGATTAAGCTGTTTAGTCACTACATTATATATTAAATCTATATGAACCTTAAATATGCTTATGAGAGTAAATCTGTATATGAAGGCGTAAATTAAAGTTCATTTTTTCCCACAATTCTCATGGTTTTTAAATTATATCCATTAATAAGTAAGACTCAAAAGAACAAGAAAAATAAAATATAGAAATATTTTCTCTAAATGTTATATTGGAAAATTTTCTCCATGTGTGTTCGGCATAGTAAAAGAATATTTTTTATGTCAATATAATACCATAATTTAAACAGATAAGTAAACATTTATACTAATTTTAAGACTTTTTAATGTATTGTCTCTGATTAAAGATCTTATGCATTTTTCTACTTGTCATAATATTCACAAAAATGAATTAAATAAACGATTTATTTCTTCACAAAACACTTAAAAAAATTGTCATGCAATGTAAAACTGCGGAATCATTTTATTTCCTTAATTGACAATTGAATACAATAACCATCATTAAATAAGGATACCGTTTATAAAAATAGTTTACTTAAATCATTAATTACAAGAAATCTAAAAAAATTAAATACTGTATGATGTTTATGCACCTACATAATCCTTGAAATCCTCTTTTAAAATACATACACATTTGTATAAATCTCTTTAAAAACATTTTCCACTAAGAAATATTTTAAATGCTTCGTACAGCAAACAATATGACATCATACATCTATGGATAACCATATTTTGCTGACACAACTTATGATAGGACATGCATCGATACTTTGAGAATAACTTTAATCGATAACTTTGTATGAGCGACCATTAATCACCGCGTGCAGTAAGTTTATGGAAAGGATTTTCCTTCTACTGCATTATTCATAAAGAAAATCCCTCCTGAATTTTGCATCGTTGCTTACTCTGAGAGTAGTTATAGGGTGGTATTTGAAAAGGATAAAAAGTTAATTTTAAAAAAACGCATTCCCTTCCTTAGCAAAAAAAAAAATCTCTCTTTTTTTTTTAATTTAAGGGAAAAAATTAAAAGCAGATTAATTGCTCTTATAATTTACAGGAAATAATGTATGTAATGCAATTGACCTAAGGATTTATAACATTTAGCTAATAATTGTTTATGCCGTTAAGGTTATATTTTTCATTTCTTTTCTTAATCTCGTAATTTGATAGCTCATAAAAAACATTGATAATCATATAGAAACAATTTATATTAATAATATGCACAATCAAAAATTTCTCTCACTTCTTTCACTTCTGTTCTTTAACGCTAAGCACTCACTTCCTACTTAAATATTTTTCGAATCTTAAAATAATGCGGTTACTCTCACATACATTGATATTAAATATTTTCATCTAGTTTAAGAAATAAGCCAGATGTTCTTGCACATATCTACAACTTAACTCTTGACCAAATAACTACTTGAGGAAAATATCATAAATTTTAATATTTTATATGGTAAACGTCATGTTTTTAAGTATTTTGCTTTTGCAATTTTAGCCGACGCTGTAATTAATTCATCGTATTCTACAACAAATATTTAAAGAAGTTTCATTCTAGAAATTTTGTATGAAATTTATAAATGGATGTGAAGACAAATTACTATTTTTGATTTAAAAATCAACTAACAATTCTCTAACCAAATGACTGTATTTGTATTTCACCAAGAAGCATAATTTTTCCATCAAAAAGAATTCAAATATTCATCGAAAATTTTAGTTTGAATACATTTATTTCAATAAAAAACATACTGTGTGTTTATAGAACAAATAATCAAAATATATCGAAAATGTCTAGGAAAAATTGTATTATTAATTGGAAAGATAGTGATTCTGAGGGAAATATGCCTAATCTATGACTAAAGTAAGAAAAATAAGACAATCACGCTCTGGAATAGTGTTTACTACTTCCTTTATAAGCACCTATTTATTTTTATTTTCTTAATTTGCAAACATTTTATAGTTTAAATATTTTAATATAAGAAATTTTAAATGAAATTAAATTCCTAATTGCAGCAATAACACAGAGAATTCTATTCAAAATTCACGAGTCAACGAGCAATTAGACAAATTACTCCTCCTTTTATATCCAATGAGATGTTAATGTTAAAGGAAGAGAAAAAATCTGTTATCAATGCAAGTTTATTTGCAGATAATGATATTACACTTATTCGGCATAAGGTTAGATTATAGCCATGCTTCAAATTTTCATGCCAGCGACGATTTCGCTTAGAATTGAATAACGCATACCAGGTATCTACAAACGTCCTCACCACTCTGCTTAAACACAGCAACTCCAAAAACTGTTGATTCCACAATAATTTTTATAATTTGTTTCTCCTCTTCTATAATGCCCAGTTGCCAAATGAAATAAAATTGCCATCATCATTTGCATCAGAAATTCCATTATTCCTTTAATAACATCATTTTTGGTACCTCTAAATTTTAAATTGGTTACTAGTCTTGGTCATTTCTCGGATATTATTTTCTATCTCATATCTCCATATTCCCATACCAAAGGAAATCATATGTGGACTTAAGTGACACTGAAAATGTCATTGTTTAATTCAACGACATTAAAAACTGAAAATTCTACTCTTACTTCCGCAATTTTGAATATAATTTAAACTTTATTTTTCTCTCTTAGAACCCCATTGCCACATTCAATTGAATTTGATGTGGAATTGATAAAGCTATCTTCCATCTCAGCAAGTATAAAAATTAAGTAATTAATATCTATAATATCTTTTAGGTATATTTTACAGCCCATCACAACACATCCAGAAGTAAATAGTCATAATTCCCAAAGTAGAAGAAATGCCTCTGAGCATAATCAAAATTGTTGAAAAGTTCCTGCACAATACGAGAAATCCATGAATCTAATCTTAACAGATAGGGTCATTAAAATATTTATTATTTTATAGTTAAGTAGAAAAATGTATAGTAATTAATCTAAATGTTTAATTTAATTTATATCATGAAAGTTACAAATGTGTGATGAAAAACTCTCAGTTTTGATAAAATATTATATAAATTTCTTAGTGATTTATTGCAAAAACAATTTTTAATATTATTTGTGTGTATGATATTGCTATTTATTATCTAGATTAACAAGTTAAAATGTATACAAAGTATTTAACTATTATTTCAAAAGTAGCTAACAATTTTTGGTTGTCTAATAAAAGTGAATAAAAATGAATCTGAAAATTCTTTGATACCAATCTTGTACATTTAGCACAGGCATAACTTTCATTTTCTGCTTGTATTCTTTGAGAAGCATCACATTTTAATGACCCATTTATTATTTTTTTTTATTTCTAAAAATTTATTGCCGTGAAATATGGATGGATAAAAATAGTAAACTCTATATCACCATTTTATACGCTCAAATAATTTTCCGTAAATTTTTGAAAGAAAACAAAGACTTAAAAGGATAACACATGCATTCTTCAGCAAAATAATCTCCCATTTTACACACATCAGTGAAGCATAACACAGATTTTTAAAAACAACGGCTTAAAACTCGAAATAAAGCATAAAATAACATTTTTTTTTTTAATCTTTGAGACATTTTACAAATAACTCTGCTTTTTTTAGATTTGGTGCCTTTTTTCATACAAATTTTGCTTCTAAAACCACAGATTGTTGCTAAGGTAAAAAAAACTTACCAAAAAAATGTTTTGCTCCTAGGTGGAAACATAATGAACTTAAAATGTTATTCTTTTATTCAGATAAGAAAAAAAAGAAACCAAACAATGGATTCTAAAATCTCGTTACTTTATTCCAATCCGATAGTTAATGCTATGTTGCCAAAAGAAAGTATTGAATGTACGGAAGAAAAAAAAATAAAGGGAAAATAGAGAAAAAGAAAGAATTCACATTCATTTGATATTTTCTATCGTATCAATTTCTAAAACTTCTCCGTGGATTTGAGTTAATGCATTATAATGTTGTGGAAAGAGAATTCAGCTGGAAAAAATAATTCAGGCCGTATTCCTTTTCCTTCATAAGGAGAAAATGGAAAATCTCCAGAAGGAGAGAATGTAGGATGTATCATAAATCAATATACATTAACATAAATGTTGGAAATATTGAGTATCGATTGTCTCGGATTTCATTTGTCCTGACATTTGTGCATTATTCATGAATTATATGGCAAAGGGTACGGAAACATGAAGCACAAGTGTTTTGCACTTGTGATTCATGTATCACAAATGTATTCCCCCCTCCTTATCTATTTATTTGGTTGAATTGATGAATGGGTTTGCATAAATTTTATGAAAAATGGAGTGAAAGAAGCAATAGATTCACTTCTAGATCTTGATTGAGCTTAATTTGTGTCAGATAATCTTCAGAACAGTTTTGTGATTGCACTGAAAGGGAATTTTAAAGGAAAATTGAATAAATTCATTTATATTGTACAAATCTTAAAACTTCGATTTGCGTTTTAGAATTTTTAAAGATGGCAGTTTTAACATTACTGTATTTACGAAAATATTTTATTTAACTATGGGCTGAAGAAAATCTTTATGCTATGTATAACTAACTAGCTTTAATAAATTTATTTTCTTGTATTAAATCCAATATTGCTACAAAATGTACAATGTGATGAACCATAGAAATTAATATATTCATAAACTCAATTATTTTAAAGCACCCTGACCAAAACGAATTAATTAATAGTAAAAGAATTTTTCACCAAAAATACATTAACTTCTCATACACGATTAGCATGGAAGAAAATACATGTAACATATTAATTCATGTTAATTTAATGAATCAATTAATTCTGTTAATTAGTTAAGGAATTAATGCAAAATATTAAATTTTTGTTTCTTGAGTATAAAATTTAAGGAAACTCAATTATATTTATTGATTTCATGGATTGGATATTGAATTTTCCATGCTTAGATATTTATGAAAATTTTATTATCATGTAATAAAAAACTTTATCTCATATTCGGTGAAATCGTTGGTCTGTAAATAACTCTTTGTTAAGGCAGATATGACAGTAGTATTCTCCTCAAATATGTCATTTCTCTTTTGCATGACATAATTTTAAAAATTTCTGACAGATTTTGTTATAAAACTATTTTAAAACATATCTTCTATTGCACGTCTCTAGCAACCCTTAATGTGTTTATTATTCGAGATATGCTGATGAAATAAATTTTAAAACAAACTTGTCTCATAAAATTAGAATTTTGGTTTTTTATGCAACTTTCATACTATTCAATTTGATGAGCTTCTAGTGCTTTGTTTTTTTTTTAATTCAATTTCTCGTATATTTGACTCCACCTTAGCATTTATATATTTCAGTGAGCTTTAGTCCAATTTAAACCATAAGTCTTGATATAATCAAACCTCCTTAATTACAAGTGGAAGTGCAGCATCAAACCAATTCTTCCACTCAATTTGTAGACTAAATGCCCAGTCATCTATTTTCATAAATTGTTTTAAATACTTGCGACTGGATCAAAATTTATTTGTATCCTTTCACAAACAATGTCAAAAAATTTCAAAATTATGTTGGGAAATAAAAATCTTATAGTATTTAAATTATTTAATATACACATATACTGCAAAACTTTTTGTAAAGAATTTAAGACTTTTTTCATGATATATACAGTTTTTATATTTCATTACACAAAAATTCTTTAATTTCTTCCGCAACTAATTTATCCAAGAGAAAAATTGGCTTTTATACTTGTCTATTTGAAGAATTTTTCAATTAAAGCAGCAACGCATTCTCTGAAACTTTCATTAGAGTCCGTACCACTTCTTTAATATAAGTGTTCCAGAAAAGAAAAAAAATTAATGATTAAATCTTTTAATAGGCCTGACAATAAACAAGAATTCATTCAAAATAGGAAAAAAATTAGTTTCTGGTTCTGACTCATTTACATGATACGTTTTCCCCTAGTTGGTGTTTTATGAATAATCTGAGTAATATACAAAAAACTTAAAAAATATAAATTTAGTTTTCGAATTGATTAAACTACTAATTAAATTCTTTATATTAATTTGTTTTCTTGTAATCATAATTAAAAATTTCTTTTTGGTATTTTTGTTTTCCGTCCCTTGATGTGATTATTCACTAAAAAGTTCTTGACAATGTGTAAATAATTTACAATTTCGTATTAGTTTATATGTTTTGGGTGTAAAGAGAAAAATATTTTGATTTGAGACACCACGATTACTTGGCACACAAAATATAAATATTATTAATTATACGAATAAAAATGATTCCAAATCACTACAAACAACCATTTCCAAGAAGGAAGTAAAATTAACTAAGAAGCAGAAAGTTAAAATCGTGCTAATTTAGTTAACATTAAGTGGAAGAAAAAATATAAATTTTTACATTTATTTTTAAGCTATATACTTCCATTAAAAATATGCCATCTCATTGTAATTAAAATAGTTTAAACGCTGAAAATATTTTTGCAGAACTTTGTTCAACATATGTTAATTGTTTTAGAATTAAAGCTACCATAGAGACGGTAATGTGGTTGTTTGGTTTATTTGTTTGTTTGTCGTCTCGACAGTCAACTATTGTACATGTGGGATAATACCTACGGTTTAAAAGGGATTCCGAACCACTACAAACATCCATGCCTAAGGTAGGATTCAAACCCACGAATTGTTGAACCGAAGGCAAGAGGAGTTGCTTGAAGCTCCAAACCTAAAGTTGAATAAAATGTATCTGAAAAACAATGGAAATTATTAATAAATCTGAAATAGCAAAATTCAATTATAAATCGATATATTTTATTCTTTCATGTATCATGTGGTATATTTAATAGAAGAAGAAATTAATGCACTCACTAATTCCTGTAAATAGATCACTTTTATAATCTATTAGTTATCTGTTCCAACGAATTCAATTCCTTATTATTTTTAAAAATTATTATTTTTATTTCGATTTTCGTTTGCATAAAAAGTATTATGAAAAAGGCTAATATTAGTATAGTTCTTTCAAGAAAAGTCCTAAAAATTGGCTAAAAATTTGCTTATTTCCAAGAAAATGCAAGTATTTATTTTATGGAAATTTATTTTTTATTAGTGAAAATTGGATTATTAGCTAAGGCTAAATTTTAAAACAATAAAAAATATAAAAAACAATTATATTCAGAGCTATTATCTAAAATGATCATCTTATACTATAACTGAAAATATTTTTATATTTTAAAATTTGACAAGGGTTAATTTTAGTGGAAATTATAATTAATTACAATACACAGACACACTATTATGATATTAAGTTTTCCTTTATGAAACAACCCAAAATAATAGAAAATTTAGTGCAAAATGTTCAATTTTTAAGAATGCTTTAAACAGTTTCTATTATATTTTTGAGAATCGATACAATCGTATTGTTTTTCAATATTTTTTAACACAAATTTTTCAATATTTTAATGGTGCATAAGCAAAAATATCGAAATCGTAATCAATTTGGTTCTTTACGCATTTTAAAACTCTAAAAAAATATCATATTAAAAATCCAATTATTTAAAATATCCATGTTTCGTATCCAAGTATCAAGGAGTTGTAATAAGGTGTAATATGATTAATTATTCAATCAAACAATTAAATAATTATAAAAAATTTATTTCTTATGGTAAGTGTGATAAACGTAATATATTTCAAAGCAATTTTTGTAATCATTTCAATAAAATATACATGCAAAAATCATCATTCAATTATTAATGTTGTTCATTTTTTAAATTAATTAAATGTTAAAAATCAAAATTTTAATGAATATGTTTTAAAGTATCAAAAAAATGTCTGATGTAAAAATAAATGTCTGATTTTTTTGTTATAAGAATTAAATGTATTAACATAGTCTCTTTGATTAAATTATTATGAATTTTTGCAGCGTTATAAGTTTATTAACATTTGAAAATTATTCTTAAGTAACATATTCATAATTTAAGAGCACTTTTATCGATTTATTTTATTATTATGAATTATAATTGATTTTTTTTTTTTTTTTTTTTTTTTTTTTTTTTTTTTTTTTTTTTTTTTCATATTGATAAGACATAACCATAAATGATAAAAGGTGTCGTGGATGAAGAGTACGTAAGTGAAAGGTACGGCATACTTATCGTGATTACCCGTTTCTCATGACATCGCTTAGCGTAGAACAAGATTTGGCTGATATTCGCCAGGATAAGAATTTAGCTGTTGGGAAAATAATTTATTTCTACTGAAACAGAAAATTGGAATTAACAGGGTATAAAAGTCATTTGTGGTGGAAAATTAATTTCGTTGATTTAAAAATATACTGAACACTTCTTTTTAATTTCATTTACAGGAAAATAAAAGTTGAATAATCTTTTTGCGAGTTCAGGGATGAAAGGTAGCTTCATATCATTCACCGACTAAAAAATAATTACCAGGTGATTTTATCATCACAAAAAAGATTTCAATTTCAATATATTCCTAAATTTTATTCAGTTACTATGTTTTCTTTGAATCAGTTTTTCGATCAGTTTTTTCTCTTACCCTCGAATTTATTTACATACATTTTAATCTTGCAAATTTTTTCTTATTTTCAGTCGTGAGTTGTAAACTATTTATAGCTGGGATAAGTTAATAACTTTCATAAATGAATAGTTTGTATTTCCTATAAAATTGGCATATTTTTATTCTTAAAATGTTAAGTTTTCAGCAATTAATATTTTTGTACCATTATATTTACTAAAATTTATACAACTTATGGAAAGTAATTATTCCTCATTCCTTTAAAATACATATAATTATGAATCACTACTTAGAATATTTATTAAACATAATTACATATTTATTACAAATAGATTATTATCAGAATATTAAAGTTATGAGTTAACCATGGCTGATAGAATTGTAAGTTATTTGTTCGTCAAAAAATCAAGAAGCATTGCATTTGGTAGAGGCAATGGAAAAATGTTGAAGAAAAAATAATAATAAATAAATACTGAAGAAAAAACACACACACACATCTTCTAAAATAAATAACCATTAAAAAATTCTTTACCAAAATTAAATTTCTTTTATATTCCAATAACTTTTTCATAATTTTTTTAAGCTAAATAATTTAAGAATGCGACTCGAAAGACATAAGAATTAATGCTTCTAATAATTTATTTTCTCAAACTAATCCTTACATTTAAAAACTCCTAACAAATTTGAAAAATTGTTAATTCTTAACGTAAAAGTTTTTGAAAAATTCAAAATATAATAAATTTTGATTCTTATAATACTCTACTTTTATTAATTTCAATTTTTATTTGAGAAATATATTTTAATGAAGCAATAATGCAATTTTTTTAACTTAAAAAAAATATTGCCAGCCCTCTTTTAGAGAAACTTCACGTTGAGGAAATAAATTCCTTATACTTTGTATACAATAGTTCTTTATAAATAAAGCATATCAAGATAATTTTATAATAATACGGAAGTACTTCTAGATAATTAGAAATTTTCTATCTTAACGCGTGTAGATAAATATTTACATATTACATGTTAACAAAAATAATATACATGTTAACAAAAATAATATACATGTTAAAAAAGAAATCTTTAAAATGGTTACAAAAATCATAATTTCATCAACATTTTTATATTCAAATAAAAAAACTTATAAAAAAATATTTTTTTGACGTCATAAGAATTTGCAGTTGCCCATTTGCCGATTACGACATACCTCTATAAGGATTAGACTTATGAATATATGAATGTTAATTATCTGGAGTTTTTATTTTTATTATTGTCATTGAGAAGAAAGAGATAAGGACCACGTCAATTAAAATTGTTTAAAGCAGTGTATATGTTCTAGTTAATGAACTCAAATGACAAGAAATAATGGATGCAAATGTTTTCACGAATGAATAAAAACTTAATTTATAGTAATATATGTGTCTTACATATTTATCATAAAACATTTCATTTTTTGAGCCGTAAAGAAACTTGTTAAGCACGCATTGATTTCACTAACTTCATTAAGTTTAATGTAATTAATTATAGGCCAGATAATAAAGCTGACAATGATTTTATGCATCTAATTTTAGCTTAGATAGCAAAGAAATTATATACTCTGAAATCTTAGTCTCAAAGGAACAGAGTTAATATCGATTAGAAAGAGCACGGAGTATAAGCGAATAGTAAATTTATTGATACGTTTTAGTTTAAAACATTGCAGTTTTAAAATACCAGTCTTAAATGTAATACATAGATATACTGAGAGAAACTTTTGAATTCTTCCTTGTTAGTGTTCACATAAAAAATCTCGAAAATAGTTCACGGTATTGTAAAAATCTTTAAAATCTTCTAGAACTTCTAATGATAAATGCTTCCGCATAAAACAGAAAAGCAATACTTACTTCTCATTGTTCAACAATCGCAAAATCAAACCTTTTAAGTCCAAGAAAATTTTTTAACTTATAAACGTAAATACATACAAAGCATCATTCTTGCCTTAAAATATTCATAAAATGCCATATTATGGAATCTAGCACTAAATATCATATAATGATGTTATTCAAATTAAAACTAAATTGTGGCGAAAATAACATGTATTGCTTTATGATTCACAAAATATAGAGTACCAAAGGGATAATAAAATGAGTAACTACTTCACATAATGTAGCTTCAAATGGTGCCCTTTCTATTTAATTAATTGCACCAAACACGAAATGGTGTAGCGATATGAGAGCACCCTCAAACTGCTCTACTGCAATTTTCAAGATTCCAAGAAGGCAATTTGCGTAGCGCCTAATCGCCAGGGATAAATTATCTCTTCTAATGAATTCAAATAGCAGTTGGCAATGTGGTGAAAACTGCCGGATTCGAAGAATCAAGCCTCTCTTAACTCTCCATCTCCCCAACTATTCATTATTTATTGAATTCTAACATAAAAATTATTTTTCACAAATTTTTAAATTAGAAAATGGATGAAAAAAGTTGCACTATAAATTTTTGCTTACTTTCTCAATTAAAAGAATATTTCCTGCCATGTTTGTTTGATCGAATGAAAATTTAAATAAAAATGTTCAATAAATTGTGGCATTTTTATTTACATTTCGATATAGAAATACCTTCCATGAGATATTAACATTCCATCAGTAAAAAGTAAGTAATTTGTTTTCAAAATGATAATTCCCAATCAACAAACACTATTAAAAGTAGCAATAACTAAAGTAGTTATATATTTCCAATGTAAAATTTGTAAAGATTTTTAATCTTTGTCCATAAATTTATAATTTGCTGGAAAGACACGCCCACACGTTGTAATGCTTTTGTCACAGAATTGTCAATGGCTTGGTATGTACATCATTATATACATATATAGTGATATTATATATAGCAGCGAATCATTCTGGACTGTTCTGGTACATGCGTCATGCGTCGATGAATTCTTTGCCAGCACAAGTGGTTAATAATTTCGTCTTGTTCTTTGGTGACATTTTTAGCATCATTTTTTAATAAATATTGCTTTTGAATTATCTTTTTAATTTTACTCGAATTGCTTTTGATAATTTGATTACTTTGATCTTTTTAGAAATATCTAAAGCAGTAGTGTGATAAAGGGTCACGAAATAAATTAGTAAAACAGAATTATAAATTTAGGTTTAAAAATAAGTATTGATAGCGAAAAGACAAATTGTCTCATGAATTAGTTATATATCAGGTAATTCGCGCATATTTTTCAAAGCATTTTTTTTTTTTTATCTGTGATCACGTTATGATCCTGCATATTAAATTATAGAACAAGCTTGTCAGAATTTCTATATTCACTTCATGCTCTTTTCCTATGCAGTGGACTTGAAGCACATCATAATTATTGAAAGCATAGAAAATTCTTATATACCCTCAGCAACAAACCAGCCAGAAAAAATGCTCATTTTGTTATAACAGTAGCCATTACAGGAATGGAACTTCCCACCCCGAAAAAACACACTTACTAATGGTTGACAACAAATCAGTTATAACTTCAAATGAAAAAACCATATAAATGTTGGAAACAAACAGCTTACAAATTTCAAATAATTCAAAGGTGCATGAGCATTAGATTTACCAGCATTGGTCATTAGATTTAAGATCTTAAATCACTTTAAAATACACTCTTTGGATATTTACATACAATCTGCTTTTTGTTATATTAGTGACATAGCTGGCTTGATTTCAATGTTCTTCTCAAAGTGAAATACCTTGAATTCGATATTGAATGATATGAAATATATGTTTTCCTACTTTTTGAGGAATACCTGAAAGGAATATTTTCAAAAAAACAATGTTACAGTGTGTTACTGATTACTGAAAAATAACTTTTTTCTAATTCTCGGCCACAAAAATTAAATTAGATTTCATATACATACTCAAAAGACTGCAGAAAAAAATCATTTCGGTGATGCACATTTTTAAACCATTACATTAAAAAAATAATCCCAATATAATTTTAAAAATTAAACATAGAAATTAACATAATCTGTGTATTTAATTAATAAATTTAATTAAGTATTTAATTAAGTAATTTGATAAATACTAAGCTGTTACTTCTTAAAATTAAAGACTTAAAACAATCAATCAATAATATGCATAATAAAAACTGCATGCCAGAAAAATTGTGTAATTTCATCAAACCATGATGTCAGATTACATAATGAATGTGTCAAGTTGGAATAAAATGCAAAGTTAACTAAAATAGATGATCACGAAAATAAAATTATCTATGCTAATAAATAATATTACGTGTGTTGTGAACTCATGAATTCTAAATACAAGCCATCAAAGAAAAACTTATTTCATTGCAATGAGAAACTTGACCATGTTTTATTCATCCATAAACATACCCAGAAATTCTAGATATTTGATTCTACAAATATTAGTATCTCTGGATATATTTATGGATAACAGATATCCAACAATCATATTATATGTCATCCAAAAGCTGCTGTAAGACATGAATATTTGCCTAAAACAGCCTTCAGTATATATCAGGATTGGCCAAGACGTTGACTGCGGTCGACTGGTAGACCACGAAGACATTTTAGGTAGTCCACGCGACCATCCCGATAATGACCTCGGATACTAACAATTTAATTTATGACATATATTTAACGAATTATTTAAAATAAAAATTTACTACAGTCTACGCTTTAAAACCCAAAACAAACTGTGCAAAGATTTACGATTTAAAACCTAAAACGGACATGATGAGCGCGATTAAAACATTCAAAAAAACTATAGAAAGGTATGCATCTCAATTAAGAAAATATGAATTGAGAAACTTCAAAATCATGGAGGAAGAGTGTATCCATTATCAAAACCGAGACTTCGAAGATTTCGCTTAGTACTTACTTGTTTTGTTTGAAGAAATTGAAAGATTCGCTGACTTAATCAGGTTGAAAGAAATACTCAATTTTATGATAATTCCCCATTTAATGAAAATGTCAAAACTGAAGGAGTACCTGAAAAAATAGGAGATTTAATAGGTATCACATTAATCACGGTCGAGGAAGAAATTATTAAATTAAGATGCGATATATTTCTTAAATCAAGAGCATATTTAGCAATACTGATTTTTGGAAATTAATTTCTGAGGAAACGTTTCCAAATTGATTTTGTATTTGAAATCATACTTTGGATCGAGGTATCTTTGGGAATCTGCTTTTTCAACCATGAACAAAACACAAACATTGGTCGCATTTAACAGATGAACATTTAATTTCGTGTTTATGAAATGCAATAAGCTCGTACCAGCCATAATATGATAAATTTGTCGAAGATACACAGTCCAAATTTCGAAGTGAAGATATACAGTATAAACGAAGTGAATAGGATGGTCAGTTTTTGATATATGAATACTTTATTTTCGTCAGTAAATTGTTATTTTGTAAATATTAAGTTTTTTTTAGAAATTACATAATTTACCATATTTTCTTGTTACCGAAAATAAATGTTAATTTAGGTCTGCCATTGGTAGACCGCCTTCGATTTTTTAAATGTGGAGTAGACCCCGGATCCCAAAAGTTTGGCCACCCCTGGTATATATTGATTCAATAAAAATTTTGTACTTGTAATTATAGGACATATCAACTTATATTACTTGATGACTGATTTTGATAGATCTTTGAATGATAGATTTTGGTTCATGTACTTGTAAAAAATAAAATTAAATACTATTTAATAAGTAATAACTTAATACAACTCTTTATAAGAACAGAAATGAATATACAATGCATAAAGTAAAATAAATTCTAACTTCATTTAAAAAAAAGCATACGATAATTACAACTTTTTTCCATCCTCAAGACGTGAAAAGAGATTTCAATTTGAAATCATATTTTCAGACATGAGATTCTTGTCAGAATGATCAAAAGGTGTATCTGTTATACATCACTTTTGAAATTCCAGGTAAACACAAAAAAAAAAAAAAAAATCCTTCCTAAAATTTTCCCACATTTAAAACAATGATTGCAAATGCAATAATATAGTCCCTTAAGCCAGCGGTTCCCAACCGCTGTTCCGCGGCACACCAGTGTGCCGTCTGAAGCACCGTGAGGCCCTCGTAGCCAAGACTTTACCATCAGCCTTAATTCATGTGTTGGATGATGTTGTGCGCATGGTAAAGTCATGACCCATGAAAAGTCGCAGCTTTGTGTGAGGAGATGGGAGCAAAGCCTTGCTGTTTCATACGGAGGTCCGGTGGTTGTCGCGTGGCTAGGTCTTGGTTCGTGTGTATGAGTTGCGGGAGAAACTTAAAGTGTTTCTGACAAATGAGGGGTCAGATTACGCAAAGCAGCTTGCAAGTGATGAGTGGTGTGCAAGGCTGGCATACCTGGCAGATATATTTCATCATCTGAATGAAATGAACACCCGAATGCAAGGCCGAAATGAAAACCTGCTTACAAGTACAGATAAAATAAATGGATTCCGTTCAAAGGTGCAACTCTGGCATCAACACGTGGAAAGTGGCAATCTTGAAATGCTCACACTCACCATGCAATGGCAAGGTGTTCACACTGCTGCACTGTGTGAGATAATAGTTAAGCATTTAAAAACTCTTGAGTTGTCATTTTATTTCTCTTCAGTCTCCACTGAATGTCTTGACTGGGTTAGGAACCCTTATAGCTCAACATCAGTTGTTGGAAAGGAAATAACTTTACAAGAGCAGGAGGAACTAATTGAACTGAGACAAAATCGTGGTTGCAAGCTAAGATTTGCTGATCTACCTTTGGATAGTTTTTGGTTGGATACTGCCAAGGAGTTCACCCTTCTGGCAAACAAAGCTATTTTGACATTGCTCCCTTTTTCCACTACATATCTGTGTGAGATTAGCTTTTCAAGCATGATTGCTATGAAAACCAAATACAGAGAGAGACTGAGAACTGTTGACGAAGAGCTACGTGTGTGTCTTTCTTCGATTCCAGCCAGAATATCAGCTTTGTGTTCAGCCAAACAGGCCCAGGTTTCGCACTGAAAGTATTTTATAATTTTTCACTATTCTGTTTACTTAATATTTCATAATAAAGTAATTATAAAATACTTTCTTTGTGCTTATTTGATTCCTATTCAAGAGAATTACTTTATTATACTCAATATAGGCACAGAGTTAATTTTTTAACATTTTCTAATGGTGATGTGCCTCGTGATTTTTTTCCCCGCGACAAGTGTGCCTTGGCCAAAAAAGGCTGGGAAACGCTGCCTTAAGCAACTGAAATTTCTTCCAGTTCTCCAATTAATTTAAAGATCCTAAAAGAGTATTTTCGTTGACTTCTTATATTTTGCAGTCCTTCCACATCTCTAAAAGTATTTGCACAAGTACTGAATGGCAATCTAAGTAAACATCATAAGTAATATGGAACAAACCCAAATTGACTAGAATAGAAATCTTGTTTAGAAACACTACTGGGAGTTACTTTAAAGGCTAACAGTTTTCAATAAGTAATCATAGAAACATTTCAAAACTGCAGGTAAATTAAAACATTCTCAGGCCTAATGTCTAACTAAAAATATTGCGTTCATCAGAAATAATAAAATTATATACTTGTATATCCTATATTTGCATGGATATGTTAGTAATTGGTATATCTTAAATATTTCTTGTACATTTATGTATATTTATATTAAAAATTAAACACATCTAGGTAATTAGCACACAAAGGTTTATAATTTCTTCATAATGAATATTAAAAAATAGCTATAGATGTACTGCTTAAAAGCTCATTTTTTTAATAGATTATATATTAAATCACCTTCTGATAAGTTATAAATATTCATTCCAATGTTATGTTAAGATCAGATTCTATATTAAATACACAATTTTTATTTAATACATAATTCAGTTTCCCCCCCCACACACACACACCCACAAAAAAGTTATACTTTAAAATTTACATTTCAAGATATTTTTGAATTTCATTCTAGAAGTAATAAAAGAAACATTTTTTTAAATACATAATGCTTTCCTCATTAACAACTGTTACTTTTATTATTAGACAAATATTTTTTACAATGAAAACTATTTGATGAAACCTTCCGAATTCTTACATTTTCTGTTGTAATTTTCATGTGTATTCAAATTAAATGAAATTTTGTATTACATGAACATTTCCAATGAATGGATTTAAAAAATGAGAATACAAGAAAGATTTAAATGTGTGGGAATGCATTACATACATATTGTTCTCAATAAAACAGGGAACAATGGACATTTTAAATAAAAATTTTATTTTTCAATTAAGTAAACATACATATATAATTGACAGTACAAACAATAAACAAATTTTATTTGTAAAATTCGTGTTCAGATTCATCCTTTTTTATATTATTTTTATAACCTTTCTCAAAGTCTTTTGCAAGGACGACATATCTGTTTTCTCGAACTGCATGCATTCCAGCCTGAAATACAAAATAAGTTTATACAAAAATTAATTCCTTTTTGTTTGTTACACTATTATAAAACATTCAATTTTACTTAAAATTAGGATATCAATAATTATTCATTCAAAAATATTAAATTGCTTTAAAGTTTTAGAATCCTTTTCAATAAAAATAATGGAAAGAAAAAAATTTTCGAATGTCTAATTCATTCTATTAAAATTATTAAATTAGTAGGTACCACTAGTTTCTACTTCAAAGATAAATACTAATTATTTGATTTAATCAATTTCAAAAAAATGTGTATCTATAATTGGAATTACATTTATAAAAACAGAAATAAATACTTCCAAAAGAAAAGAAAAAACTTATACTATAATGAAATTTTGAAACATTTAAAGATTATATTTTTGAAATTTAAAAATAACTTTTTATAATTTAAAATTGGCTTATTTTACCTCTTGACAAATTGCATTAATATCTGCTCCAGATATTCTGTCTGGTCTCGCAACATAATCTTCTAAATCTACTTCATCACTCAAGTTCATTCTAGTTGTGATAGTTGAAAAAATTAAGCGCTTTTGACGCCTATCAGGCAGAGGAAACTCTATTTTACGATCTAATCTTCCAGGCCTTAATAAGGCAGGATCTAAAGTATCAGCTCTATTTGTGGCCATAATAACCTATTTTGAAAATAATTAAAATTAATATTAAAAACACACTTTATTTTATAAAAAGTAAACAGCATGAAAAATACATTTACCTTAACATATTACAATGTAATTTAAAAATACATTAAATTTTTCCATATAAATTGAAAATCTTAAAATTAAATATAACCATAACTAAATTAAAATCTTATATAACCATAACTAAATTTTACAATAAAATTCCTATTATTACCAATTTCTTGTGGTAATGGAAGAATGCTGTAACTTTATGTATAAATTTTACATTAAGTTTAGAGAAATCCAATAAATTTTACCAGTATAATTTACAAAAAAATACATCAGTGAATGTAGAAACCTTAAAAAACTCAGGAAAAAAAATCAATGTAAAGTTTTTAAATTGAAAAAAATATGAAAAATTAACATTCAATGTTTTGATATCATATTATTAAGAATTCTTTCTAGATTGCACTGAATAATATGTGCAATGATTAATTAACAGGAACCAAGACTCTATTGTAAAATCATGAAAATCACAAAAGATAAGAAATTTATCACAATTTAAATTATTTGAATTCAATAACATTTTCAAATAAAAAAAATAAAGCAAAAGTGTATCTTTTAATTCCATATACATCATACATATTTACAATATGTAGCCATTCATACATAAATCTTACAAACTGGAAGAGAATAAAATTAAAAGTATACTATAATATAAAAGGCATACAAGACAATAAAACCAATTATTTTACAGCTAATTACTTTTATAAACACTGAAACTTACATTATCTTTAATATAATTTTATTACCAAGTCATTTTAAATCTCAGAACTAACCCAACATTAAACAGGTAATTAAATATATTTCTTTTTCTTAAACTAAATCTTAAAACATATATTATATTTAACAAATTTAGAAATATATTTAATATATCTCAGATATATTTTTGAAGCAACTACCTTCATCATGGCAGTGAATAGCTATGCAATTTACTATACAGTTGATATATAATTTACAAAAAAAAGAAATTAGATACCCTAAAGTAACTTACAGCACAAATCACTATTATAGTTATTTTCTTTAAAAATTATTCAGTTATTTAAACATGCTGTTACCAACTACTGTTCAGATTTTATGAAAGTCGCCAATTTTAGAGATAATAAATATCCTTATGATAAAATGATAAATAATAGTATATAAAAATAGAACTTGCAATCTTTCACCTTTAGAATGAACTGCTGGAAAACTTAGTCAAGAATTAATGTATCAAAACAAAATTTTTTAAATGATTTGGTAAATGTTTTAAAACTACTAATAAAATTATGTATATCAAACTTTACTGATAAAAAGTATTTTTTTTTAGATTATCAAAGCATTTTATAAAATTATATATGTAAGAAAATTCATAAACTTCCATTTAAAATCTCCATAACCTTTCCTAAATTCAATGATTTTTTTATACCAAAAATCATAATAATAAAACATTGCCTGCAAATACATACATTCAAGCTAAAAGTTTGATAACATTTTCTAGACAACTAAAAACCTTTAAATATACAATTATATAATTATCATAAGATTTGTTATAAGTTAAGCAAGTTAGCTTTATTTACATTTGATTTTTTTCATATTAATTTAATAATGAAAAAGAAAAAGGCATTTCTCTCTAATTTTACTTACTTTTTTTATATATTTCTAATTTTACTCACTTTTTTCATATATTTTGAAATTTTACACATTAGGTATAGTTACATTCTTTCAAACTTTAAAAGCACAAAAGATAATTAAATTTATACTTTTTATAGTGTTTTTTCTCTATTTTACAGAAATATAAAATTTAATGATGAAAATTAACTTCATGCTTACTAAAATGGGAAAATATTTTCTCAAGAGTTAAGCATATAATTTTCTTCTATTAAAATGTCAAACATAAAAGAAACATTAAAACACAAATACAAACTAATAAAGCTGTAAAGAATTGAAGTACATATTAAAATTAGTCTTTAATTATATATAAAAAAAATTTATAAATGAAATTAAAATGGGAGATCTTTTAAAAATAGTTACTTTCATTTTTTCAACTAGCAATATTTTGTCTGTTAAAACAGTTCGTTCATAAATTGAAGAAAACATCACTATCTAAAATTATTAAAAGCATAACTTTTTAGAAGACAAAACAGTAGTAAAGATCTGAATCTTTTAAACTATCTTGCATACTGTAAAAGAGAATATTTGAAATATATTTTGAAGATATGAAGAGAAACTTACCCATATCTGGTATAAAAGTAAATTTTTAAATATTTAATCTCAAATTAAAAAGTAAAGTATTTGTACAATTACATTTATTGTTTAATGTTATTCTATATTGTTTTAAATTTTTAGTGCACTTGTTAAACCTAATAATTTTCAAATAAATACTTACAGAAAATAAAAGTTTAATATTTTAAGAAATATTCACTTAGTATTTTATGCCAATATAATTTGCATACATTGGAAATTAAATACAATGAAATTTATTTTATATTTCTATATTTACTAAATAGCTAATTGGAATTACAAAATTAAACACACATATAAATTTTACTTAATGGCTATAAGTTTATAATTTAAATGCATTTGAAATTCCTAGTTTGTAAGTTTTACCTTGACATTGGTTGTCTGGTCAAATCCATCCATTTGATTCAAAAGTTCAAGAAGAATACGTTGAACTTCTCTGTCAGCTGAAAAATTAAAATTTATGAATATTTTCCTACCTAAATATAAAATTATAAACAACAGAAAAAAAAAGAATTTTTCTTTTAACATGAATTAGCATATTTTCTAGCAATAATTACATAAAAAAACTGTGTATAAATACTAATAAATTTCATGATTGCAGTTTATTGAATATTAATAAAATTTGAAATTTTTTCCACATTCATAAATAATTGATCAGTGATTTGTTCATTCTATTGGCTAATTCGTGAATTAGAGAAAATATTTTATTTTCTTTTTATTTACACTAAAAAAATGTTTAAGAACCAATAATTGTGTTCAGATTAAATAAATAGTTAAACATGAATTCAATAATTATTATGCCTAAAACAGGCTCATTAGTATGTCATTTCCGCAACTTATACATTGTTAAACAATAATTAATATTTTAAGTTCATAGAGTTTTTGTTCATATTGTAAGTTCATAAAAAGAATTCTTGATAAAATATAACATTATATGTATAACCAGAAATAAAGATAAAACAAAATAAAATTTTTTGTTATTAATTATTTAAAATGAATTCATATTTAGTTTAACAGTTACATATCAAAAACATTTCATATTACTTCTTCAAAGTGTTAATTTTAAATGGATTAACATTTTCAACTTAGTGTGAGGAAGAGAAACTGATAAGAAACAAAAATTCTTTATCAGTTTATCGTCCTGAAGATTACTTTGATTTGCTTGTCACTCAATGATCATTTTTTGTAAACAAGGCCTAGTTAAACTGTGACCATCATTTAAAATTGTATGCTGAACTTCAAGGAACATCCTGAAGACAAAGGAATAAGTCATTCAAAATGTAAAATCAGTCAAAGAAAAATGTTTAATCAATTTTAACTAAGTGGTTAAGATTGTGGCAAAGACATTAAGTCATATTTTAATTTTGAAGAAACTACTGCTTAGAGCTAAAAAAAACATTTTATGTAAAGAAATGCAAAAGAGAAATAACTATATTAATTAGTCACAAAAATTTTATATATATATATGAAAAATAAAAGAATTATTAGCCAACCATATTTATAAATGCTTAAAAGATTTATTCAATTTAAAGTATATATAATTTGACTGGCAAAATGAAATGAAAATGCTTTGGAGATGCAAAACCCTTAAAAATAGAAGGACATTTAAGAAGATTAAATATGTAAATATTGTATAGAAAAGTTTTTTAAATTTTTATTTGTTGTTCATACTTAGAAAAACAACCAATGATTAAAAATATTAATACATTTTTCATAGTTTTTTAACAGTTATAAATTTCTGGAGTCCAATGATTAATAACATAAAATTAATTATTGAAAGTAACAGAAAATTTTCATAGATTCAAAATTTTTTCTAACTAATGAAAAAAAATTATTTTTCAATCATGAAATCAGATATCAGAGTTAAATTATAAAATGTTTAATTAAATACACTGGAGCTAGAAAATAACACATAAAATGCATATTCAATTGAGCATGATACATAATAAAGTGCAACAAAAAGATAAATAAGTAGCTAAGAATTAATTCTGAAATTGAAGATAAATATTTTAACAATCAAAAAAATTAATATACCTCCAGTTTGCGCATCAAATCGTTTAGTGGCAATGGCATCTATTTCATCAATGAAAATAATAGCAGGAGCATTTTCTCTTGCAAGCCTAAATACATCCCTGACCATTCGAGGCCCTTCACCCAGATATTTTTGAACAAATTCTGAGCCAACAACTCTAATAAAGGCCGCTAAAGTAAAATATTTATAAAATTATGCATTTATTTTCATTGTTACAAAAAGCACAATTATACTGAAATTCTAAAATTATGGATACATTCAATATGAATCTTTTTAGTTATTATTCACTTTAAGATGACAAACATTAATTAGGTGTAGTGGAATTTATATATACAGCAATATATTAATATATACATATAAATCATAATTTGAAATTTATAAAATGAAATACACTTTAAATTCTTACCAAAATAACATTTCACATATACTTAACTCAAATTAATTTTCTTATCCTAGAATTTCTAAATGTAATCTTAATTTGTACAATCTGCATTTTTAAATTAGATAAAATCCAAAATAAAATTAATTATTTAACACTTTAATAACAGACATTAGATTATTCTTATGTAAAACAGTTGTATTTAATAAGTAGCATTTATTATGTATTGTATGAACTTAAGTGTATGAATTAAAAGAATTGTCTTATTAACCAAAACTGTCATCATTTTTTTTTTAAAGAAAATTATTAATTTTCAATTTTTTAGTCATTGACTATTAATAATACTCTTTCTCTTCATCTTAAATATAAATAGTATTTACACTGTAATTTAAATTAAGTAAATACAATATTTATAAGATTCTTTGTATTATTAACAAAAACTTACACCGAAAATAAATTTATTCAACAATAATAGACAATTTAAGAACAAATTATGAAGTATTCTCAGTTTCTAAAATTTACTGTAAATTAAAACTGAAGAAACAAATTCTATTCATTTTCAATTACAAGGTCATGTGAAGAAAAATAAAGCTACTTTAAAAAATTGCCAACATGAAAAATTTCAAATTGACTGTTCATGCAGTTTTGCAGATATAATTTGTACTATAATAATTAATATAATTTGTGCTAAATATAAATTAGTGTTTTTTAAAAATATTGTAATATCTATTGAGAAGAATATGTTTTCTTTGCATAAATACAATTTTTAACATTATACTAAAACTTAGGTGATTTTTTTCCCTCATCTTTTACTGTCCACATATAATTTATATCAATATCTGGAATTAAGGATTATGATGTTTAAAGACTATTTGATAGAAAAACAATTTCATATTCTTTAAAATTCTAATTGTTTTTTTACTTGAGCTTAGTAATTTTAGAATTAGCTATGATATTTGTATTTTAAGTTGATTTTGTAAAAAAACACTTCATTTTGTTCCAACACTTTCATAATTTTACGTATTTATCATTATTCTGTCATTTGTGATAAAATCCATAACATTCAAAGAAAAGACCTTCAACTTTAGGTCTTGAAAATTCAGTCTAAAAGAGCTAGACATTTACATAATAATTTATTAAAATGTAGTAAAATATACATATAAATGATTTAATTGTAGGTAAAAGAAGTAATATGAAATTATCATTTTTCCCAGACAGATTAAAGACCCTTTTTTTGTCCAGGCCTTTAAGTTTTCTTTTATATATCACATATAAAAAGAAAATCTTAATTCATTTTTCCACAATATTAACTCATATAGTAAACTACTAATACATCATTTAATTTATGAAATCTATTGCATAAAGAAACAAGTATAAAATCTATTTTTATACTAATGCAATACAGGAAATAATGGCTGGAAAAGCAGTCATTGCTAGTCTTCTTGATTAATAGGAAATATTTACTGTATTCGGTTTTAATTTTACATAAGAGTTCATTAATGCTTATAGACAAATTTTTAAATCTGACTAAATTAGAAATGTGAAAGTTTTTTCATTTAATAAAAAGTATTAGCATAGCAATAACATTCTTTTTGGCAAATAAATATGCTTCATCATTTTCACATAGACTGCAATGTTCAGAATTTCTATGTAAAACACCAGGTTTTTGCTGAACTGGGAACTCACATTTGATAATACAGCCCACACAAATAAAGGACTAAATGTCAATCTATGGATTTCACAGTAATATTTTTTAATTTACATAGAATGCAAGTTAATTGCCCTCGTGTAAAGAGAATCACTCCAACTTCACCATGCTTAATAAAAGAAACATACATGCATGCATAACGGTGCCGGCAAGCACAAAACTATACCTTAAGGTTAACAGGTTAAGAATACTTAATCATCCTCATAATTTTGAATATGGTTAGGTGACAAGGTCACACCTGAGCTGGCACCCTCTCCGCATCCACCAACTAAAGGACTTTGGAGATCACAAATTAATGTGGGCATGTTCCAAACTTACAAAACTCCAGCAAAAAGAACACAGAGGGAAAATGATTTCAACATTTTTTCTTTTCAGCTCCAACATTCCCATGTTTTTAACACTGTAATCCCTCTATACAGACACATAGCCACTGATTTTCAAGATACGTAAAGTGATTTAGTGCATGCAGTGAAATAGCATTTTTTGAAATTAACTAAGCAATTTCATGTTTAGTTTGAAGCCTATCAATTCCATAGGACTTATATGTTTCACTAGTAGTTTGTTTCACTAAAAGGATCTTTAAGTCCTTATAAAATGTTTCAGTAAAACTTGAAAATCTCTTGAAAAATCTTTTAAAAAGGTTAATTTTTGTAAGAATATGCATAAAAATATAAATTTAATTCTCCTACAATAAGCCATAACACTTAATTGGGGTTTATCATAGGAGAAATTCAAAATTGAAACTGCTGACTGTTTTATAAGTATAGAATTAGAAATTGGTTATAAGTGGTTCACAACAATATCGGAATCATTGAAACAAAGGTTTCATTAAATACTATAGAAAATGAGCTGCAAACTACACCCCCCCCCCCAAAAAAAAATGCTCACTAAGTGCTTCAATATGTTCAACCTCTCTGAAAACCATTCCAACATTCATTCAAAAAATGAAAATTTATTATCAAATAGACTGCAAACTAACCCTACACAAGATTAAATAAACAAAAATATTTTCTTAGTAACACAAACTTTAGCAAAAATTCAGATCTGATAATAATAATAGTAATAATAATTTTTAAAAAAATGATACAGCTATTTTCTCCAAATTGAATTAGTTATCACTGGTATAACACAAAACTGAAAGTAGATTAAGTGCTCTTGAATGCTCCTAGAGCTAAGTCTTAGAATATTTTTTCAGTGTTTGGGTTTAAATCTTAAAGTTATCTTTACTTACAAACCATTGAATGTCACTTGTTTCTAGATATTCTTATAAAAACATTGATATGGACATTAAAGAGTGCAGTTATTTATAGTACTGAGAGAAAATGTTTCCAGGTAAAAACATTGAGAATTTAATTTTATATTCCATTCTGCACAAGTAAAAATATATCAAATGCTTATCTGCAGCAATGTGCTTATACAGATAAACATTTGCAGTCTCTTCCCAGATGTAATCAAATATACTCTTAAAGTCAATAAATATAGCAAGTATTATATTCCTTTTGCCCAGTAAATCATTCATAACCTGACTAAACAGAGTCTGCTGAAAAATTCTGAAAACAGCCTTTTTAGCCACTTCACAAAGGTAATTCCAATGGATGGAACATTATCCTCATTTGAAAATGTTTTAACTATATCAATAAAATTAAAAAATAATTGATAAGATCTAATTAAGATTAAGCAAATTAGATCTATATACAGGATTATTATGTTCCTAAATCAGTATCTATCCAATGTTTTTGAAAATTTAAATAGAAAAAAATAGCTATAGCGAAATTGATACTGAGAAATTTAGACATGTTTTGAAGATAGAAATAAAGTGTTCATTTCTCAGTGGTCAGTTTTTGCACAAGAAAGCTAATCCAACCATGACTTAACAATTTTTATTCCCCTTCCTTTGAATCACATTTATATTCAAGACTGATTAGATGCGGTTGTCAATCTACGGACACTTTTTTTGCACACAAGGATTAATTTGATCAGGACTATAGATTTTAGTAATTTCAAATCATTGCAAACAAATACAGTGGGAATCAAACAAAATTGAAAACCAAAACAATATCCATTTAGCTACCAATTCAGCATGCTCAAAGTATGTGTCAAATTCATATTCCTTGTCACAAAAAATTAGAATAAACATATATTTTCAAGATACTTCTTTTCCCCAAATTTAAAAAAAGGAAAATTGAAATCAATAAAGACCAAACAATAAAAACACTACCCCAAAAAATCCTGAAAATTTAAAAACTTCAACAAATGCAAAAGATTTCTGTTACATGGTGCAGCAGTTGCTTCATTTCAGACAACAAACTGCATTTTCTACCAAAGAATTTGTCAAACTAATCAATACATATTTCTCTACAATAAACCACTTTCTATTAGAAAAGTTAAGGACTACTTTTACTCGCATCAAAATATAGATGAATATGTAATATGTTCAACTTCAAAAACAACCAAGAGAAGCATAAAAATTAATGGTGGGTCAGTCTGAGAAAGGAAATTTTAGACACAAAGCTTTTAAGGAGCAGCTTATTGTAAAATAACAGAAGCTTTTATTAAATGATTGTGTATGAAAGCTTACATTGACTGATTAAAATTACTTTTAAAAAAACTGCATTACTCTAAAAAACTTTAGATAAAAATTTTTAGCAATAACATAAAGGTCAAAAATTTTCAAAAGCAATTACAAAGATTAAAAAGTAAGTACTTCGGGTGCATCCCTAGACTTTTCTGTTCTTAAGGAAATGTAAGTTTCTTGATTATGGAAATAAAAATACTTTATTTCAATAACCAGTTACAATAGTTTTATAGTCATACTTCCCAAATTTGAAATAGAAAACTATTTATAACAATAAATATATTTTTGTTCCATGATAAAACTCATTTTAAATTATAAAGTAATATTGACAGAATTCTTATATGACCCATATGTATCATCAACAAGACAATTCATAATAGAAAATAAATGTGGTTCAACAAAAAATAAACACAAATTCAAAAAAAAAAAAAAAAAAAAAAAAAAAAAAATCAAATTATCTTGAGTTGTTATTAAAAACAGCATAAGCAAAATTTTTTAGCTCATATAAAAACAATGAAAAATTAGTGACCTGTTGTATGATGTGCAACAGCTTTTGCCAACATAGTTTTACCACAACCAGGTGGACCATACATTAAAACACCACGTGGAGGGTCGATACCAATTTGTTTGTACAGCTCAAAATGAGTAAGAGGCAATTCCACAGCTTCTCTAATTTCTTGCTTTTGTATATCTAAACCTCCAATATCAGCATAAGTCACATCAGGCTTTTCATCTAAATTTAAATAATATATTTATAATAATATATATATCATATTATTAAAAAAAAAAAGAAATATTATATATAAAAAACTTATAATCAAAATATAAAAATGTTTATAGCAATCACATATAAAATATTTTAATACAGTACATACATTAACATGGTCAAGTTTTCTAAATAATTTTGCACATGCTTAATTTGATAGATGCTTTTGTTAAATCAAAGCAGAATCTCTTTTGCACTTATACTTTAAATTTATTAAACCTCAAATTTAATGATTTATTATATTATATTTTACTGTACACAGATAGTTTAAGATCTGAAATAAGGGATTGTGATATTAAATAACTATTTGACTGGGGGAAAATGCTCATATTTTCTTCAAGCAAGTAAAATTCTGATTAATTTTTTTTCTTCTAGAGATGCTTAGTAATTTCAGAATTAACTGATGCTTGTACTTTTCAAGTTTACACTTGGTAAAAAAATCATTTGACAGTCAAAACACTCTTACATAATTTCTCACATTTAACATTGTTCTCTCTCTGTTGGGAAGTTTGGTTTATTTGTCACTCAATGGTAATTTTTGCACAAGAGGGTTAATTGGACTGGGACCTAGGGTTTAAAATGAATTCCGAATCACTACAAACATCCAAAACAAAGTGGAATTCAGGTTTACAAATTGTTGAATCGAAGACAAGAGAACTAGCCATTCAACAACTAGCTAAGCACCTGTCATAGACAAAAACATCCATAATATTGAAATAAGAGGGTTTCAGTCTAAGAATTTGAAAATGTCATAATAGTTCCCACCAATGGAGTTTAAAAATTCACAATTTGATGTGTCATCTTAAATTATTTTAAAGATATCAGCCTATAAAGTTGAATTTAATCTGTTTAGTTTAATTTGTATTATTTAATATTTTAAATGTCAGATTTTTTTCAAATTCATAGCCTATTTTTTTTTTTTTTTTTTTTTCTTTTTAATGATTACAGAAAGTAAAAGTTGAGCAAAATTCATAAAAACTTGTGATTAATTACTCATTTCTGCACTTTGAATTTAAGGCAAAAAACGAATCAAACACTTATTAATTTGATGGAAGTTTTTCAAATTTGCAATTGTTTCCTAAAAAACTTATAAATAATAATTTTATCAATGAATAAGTTTTTTCAGGTATTCTACAACATTCAATAAACAAAATATACAAATATGTAAGCATTTACACCTTATTTTACTTATAGAATCTTTGAAAGCAACATTCTATGCATTAAATAAAATGATAGTAAGAATACATGCACTGCTAAGGGATTAAATCAGTGATTCTCAACCTGTGGGGCGCGCCCCCCTAGGGGGGCGCTAGCACACTAATGGGGGGGCGCGAGCATATCCAAGAGAAAATGTTATTTAAAAAAATTGATTAAGTGACTGAAAGGAAAGAACACACACTTTATTACTCGTATCTAATATATGTGTATTTGCTCCTTGCAGTTGAAGATTCAAGTTATTTAATTTCTCGAATATGTCGATCATGTAGCTCAATTTCAACACAAATAAACTATCGCGAAAATTCTCAGCTACCGGTCTGTTTTCCTCTTCTAAGAAAACGGCGATTTCTTCTCTTAATTCATAAACATATTGCAAAAATTTCCCTCGTGATTACCATATTGCCTCGCAATAAAATAGTAACGCTGAATGTACTGCACCCATGTCTTTGCAAAGTGCGGAAAAGATTCTTAATTTCAGGGGTCTCATTTTTATATAATTAACAACCGTAGTTAACACAATATTCAAACCAGGACTCATTTCTTTGGAAGCCAAAGCTTTTCTGTGGATCATGCAATGTGTCTAGACGAACTGTGGCAATTTTTGTTTCACAAGTGCTGGAATACTTTGGAATCTTCCTGACATAGAATGAGCACCATCCGTGCATATTCCGACGCAATATTTCCATTCTATGTTTGCCTCGTTCATAAAATCATTTAAGATAGCAAATAAAGTGAGTGCTGTTGCTTTGAGTTCTATTGGTTTGCAGGAAAGTAATTCTTCTACTACTGACAAATCATCACAAAATCTAACATAGGCCATGAAATGAGCATCTTTATTACTATCTGTTGCCTCATCGAGTTGTATTGAAAACAATTTGTAACTCAACTTCGACAAAAGCTGACACTCTACATCTTCAGCTATATCAGCAATTCGACGGGCAACAGTATCATTTGAAAGAGGTATAGACTGCATTTGTTTTGCAAAATTATCTCCAAACATAATTTTTACAATATCAATCGCGGCTGGCAAAATAAGCTCTTCACCAATGGTGTGAGGCTTTTTACATCTGGCTATTTTATATGAAACTTTGTAAGAGGCAATTAAAACTTTTTCATTCACAGACAAAGTTTTTTTAAACAATTATTTTTGCTTTTCATATGATTTTAATTTTAATTCGAAGAATTCTCTGGGTTTGTTTACGTACTCATTATGAAGCGTTTCCAAATGTCGTTTAAGTTTATTAGGTTTCATGCTGTCTGCCGCCAACATTTTTGAGCAAATGATACACAGGGGCCTTTCTTCTTCATTTACTTCAGTACTAGTGAACCCAGAATTTAAGTATTCTTGAGAATATTTTCTTGATTTTATTTTCGGAACCACGCTCATCTGTGCATTTGTTGATGCTTGTCTATCGTCTAATGCTCGCTTACGCCCGCTTAAAAATTTATCCATGATTCTGCATTAGTCTGCTGCCGTGAATATTTAATACGGTGAATTGCATTTACACGAAAATATATATAATATACACATTCAGAATATATTCAATAGCGATAGAAGGATCGACTCGAATGAGATGGTCTGAAATTGAAATTGGCGTCATAGAACTTTCTCCTTCTCCCTATAAGAAAACATTTGTTCACATCTGCGCACGCTCCTAGCTTAATTTTTTGCTGACCAGACAAATCGAAACTTCTCGCGAAATCGTGAGAATGCCCGACATGGCGGGAAGCAAAAGCAATAAAAAAGCATAGGATTCCTGTTTTTTCAATGCTGAGGATCGGTGTTGCAAAATGTCAATAAATTTCGGTATTCTTGGTAATTTGTAAAGTTTAAAATTAAGGTTGTAGTGTAGGTTTAGCGCCAAAATACTCAAAATACATTATTATTGTATATATTTTATCGTATGTGGTGGGGGGGGGGCGCGATGAAAATTATGATTGAAAATTGGGCCGTGAATACTAAAAGGTTGAGAAACACTGGATTAAATAATGATAAATAAAAATAAATTAATATATAAATAAAAAGATTTACAATATAGCATGTACTGAAGAATAGGATTTTCTGAAGAAATATTTATGAAAATTTGGTATAGTATTTATATGTGAATAAAAAAGAAAATTATTTTCTTTTTTCAGCTTCTTCAAAAAGAAAATTATTTTCTTTTTGAAATAACAACATTAAAATACTATATATTTATTATAAAATGTACTATCATATTTGTTCAGTACCAGTCATTTTTCTGTCAGAGCCTTGAAAATTTCTTACAAACATTATAATGAAGTAATTTTTTACAAATATTTAGAATGAAATATACTTAAGCGCAGTTAATATAATATTACTTAAGTATACTTCATTCTAAATTTATCACGAGATAAAAATTTTTTTAAAGAAACGTATAGCAAACTAACAAAACCTCATTTAATTTATGAAATCTGTTGAACGCAGTAAAAATAAAAAGTCTATTTTCAATAGGTCTGGCAAATTTAATTTGTTTGAAAGCTCAAAAGCTACTTGAATGAAATGCAGCTTACATCTGTCACTTAACAAACAATATTTCATTTATTATATTAAAAACCTAAAAGCAAAGTTTCAAAGAACTAGGTAATTTTTATGGACCCTATTCCCATCTCTATAGAAATTTCAATCTACTATCAAAAGATATTTCCTACGCTGAAAAGCTTTTCTGCACTTTTTTCTAATATATAATTGGTCAGGTAGTTATCACGAACAGCTCATTCCCTTATGTATGCATTTTCATTACTTGTATTTTAGAATATATATATAATTTTACTATACACATATTCTAAAATACTGGTTAATAAATTCTCTGTAGACCCTAAAAGTGCAGTAACCAATTTATTCTTTTCATCAAAAACTTTAACCATATTATTCATTTCATGTTCATTTTATTTGTAATTTTATTAATATTTAATTAGAAAATAGCATTCAATTAATTTACTCACAAAAAATTCTCATGCTTAGCCTACAATATGAGTTATTATATATGTAGCACAATTTTATTCTCATTTTTTGTCAGGCAAAGCTAATTTAATATTAAATAATCTCTGGATGAACTGAATAAATTTTTAGATTTAAAGTAAGATCTTCACATAAAAATACAGTGGTAACTTTTGTGTCTTTTACAGCTTGATTGCTATCAAATATTCAGATTTCTAAAAGTGACATGGTATCCAGACTGTGTGAAGAGAATTTGATCTTGTGCTGAAGACAGTTAAATTTAGGACTCGTCTTAAGTCATTCTTTTAATTGAATATTTATCTTAAAACATGATTTCATAAATGAAATCTTAATTCCAAGAATTTTTCAGACAAATTTGTACAAATAATAGGATGCAAAAGTGGCACCATAGTTAGTTGAAAATTTTAAAAACTAATCCTATAAAAAAACTGACAAAAGAAACAAAAGATTTAACATCATGGTCAGAATATACTTTTTTTCATTGGCAAAAAATTTAACTTCTTTACTTTTTAAAACATATTTTTGTTTTATTTCCATATTTGTTTCCTTTATTTATGGAAGACTAATTTACTGAAATCCAGCAATATAATAAATAATCCAAAACAAAAAAAAAACTGATCAGTATAACTAGATCTGTAAATTATAAAATATTTTATGAATAACTGAAATCAACAGAAAATACAAATAAATATAAGAGATATAAGTAGCATAATTTTAAAAAAAAATAAATAAATAAATATGAGTGAGTAATGAAAATCTGAAATGATTTTTTATTTAAAGTATGTGATAAAGAATAGTATTGTCATATTAAACATACTAAATAAAAGTTAATAATAAATTAAATTTTTGAAAAATTTTTAATTTTGTTAGCACAGTGAATTTTTTAAAGAAAATGTTTAAAAAATAATACCTGCTCTTAACATGGATATACTGCTATCAGCTTCAGGAGGGAGGACATCCACCAATGCATTACTATGTTTATGCAAAGCAACACTTGAACTTGGTTTCAACAACTCTCTGTCAATGGTAGACAAAATACGAACATAGTAATTTGAACCTAAAATAACAATGTTTTATTATCATCATGCTATTTTAAAGATATAACTTTGATGCAATGTAACAAAAGTTCTTTATTATTGTATTTCCTTCCTCAATACAAACATTAATCTTTACACAAGCTTAAAAAATTAAATTAATAAAATACCTTAATATCTAATTTAATCTTATTAGATATTTATCTACATAATTTACAAATGGTCGCAGCACTAAGTTGTTTTCTTCACGTTTCATTATTGCAAGATATTTTTTTGGTTCTCATTTATTATATTTTCAATCATTAATCAACTAATATATATTATGAACAAATGAAATCTAAATCAAAATTTACAGTCCACAAGTGAAATTTCAGGAAACAGTAGGTTTCTTTGTTGAAGCTCATGGATATAACTTGACGTTAAATCGAGCTAAAGAAATTTGCTCTGTTCATTTTAACGCGTGTGCAGAAAAGCTTACATTTAAAACTGAAAGTGTGCTTAGGTCAGCCATTTAAAGTGGAAGATTTGAATCTCTTATTCTTTTTGATTTTGAGCTGAAAACTAGCTAAATTTGAGCCTGAAATAGTATTTGATGAGTGTGTAAATTAACTTTTCAAAATAATTTACAAAATATGAATTGCTCATTTATGTTGTACACAAAATGTTTTCCAGTTATAACCCATAAATCAAATTTATTTCTGTCAACGCAATATACATAAGCCTATACATTTATCTTTCTATTTTAAAGAGGGGGTGTCACAAAAAAATGAGTATAAATACAAAATATGTTATAAAATCCAAATATTTTATTATTTACTTATAAGAAAATTTCCTTATTTGGAGTGTAAAATATTTTTATTTTGGTTGGATGGCTTTCTTAATTTCCATAAATGATTGAAATTAAGTTGTATTATATTCATTTTGAGCTGATAATAAAAGTAAACAAGTAATAGGGAAAAATCTGCTTAATAACTAGTAATATATCTGAGTTCAAATAAAAGCAAAAGTTGAGACACATTATATTCATTTACCATGATGAAACTGTCATTTTTGAAAATGATCGTTAACTAAGCCAAATGATTGTATATACAAATGTTGAAACATATATTTAGAGTGTACAGTACCCCTAATATTTTTATTATAAAAACTTAAATGTACAGTATATCAATATGTAAGAGGGGCAGTAAAATGACCCAAGTATTTCTGCTCTTGCTGAAAGGAATATTGCTGATCTATCAAAATATATGCAACTCCCACCTGAAACAGGAATACTTGATGTAGTTCAGAATGTACTTTAAACTGCAAATCTGACTTGAGTAAATATTCATGCTAAATAAGCTAAGTAAAGATTCCTTCATATATTTCGATTTTGAAAAATTTTTATACACTGAAAGAGAACTTTAAAATGTAAGTTTATGTGATTTTTTTTATAATTCATTTAAATTATTTTAAAATTCAGATGCTAGAATGAAATGAGTAGAATTATCTAATCATTAGCACTCAGGTTTTTGATTCAACAGTTCACAAGTTGGATAACAGTTCACAAGTCATTGAAGTCCATAGTGGGAACTATGGACTTCAATGATTGTTGCAGTTCAGAGTTCACTTTGAATTGTTGGTACTTGATGTTGTTGGTACTGATTAGCTTTTCTGTGTAAAAAAAAAATTTACCATTGAGTGACAAATTTAAAATTATCTGGAATGCTAAAAATTAATATCAAAATTATGAAATAGAGTCATATAATTTAAAATTGTGTCACGAAATATTCTTTGTAAGAAGAGAGTTAATGATAAATTATTTATAGTTAATTATGTATTAAATTTTTGATTTTTAAATTTCTATAACATTTCTCAATTTTTAAAGAACATTTTAGATGAAGAATGTAATTGTTAGAATTATTTTAAGAATAAAAACAAAGCAAATGTGTAAAAATCTTGTGACATGTTGATATTTAAAAATAGTTATTCACAATTTACCATTGTAAATATTTTATAAAATTAAAATACTTCTATACACCTCATTGAAAATGAACTTCATATAAAATTTAAAATAATTTCCACAAATTGATTTCATATTGCATAACCAGACAGATGAAAAATTTGGCTTTTTAAAATTTTCTTCATACTTTTCGTATAGAAAGATATAGACAGTGCGAACATTCATTATTGCTGGAGGGAAAAAATTGAATCTGAAGCAAGTCTCTTGATAGATGTGTTTCTGAATATTTGTCTATCTCTATTAATCAATAGTAAATAGAACTGAACTTAGAACTACTCTATTCAAAAATAGAAATTTTACTATGGTGAGACATCTCCAACATTGTCAATCAATTCACTACTTTTAAATATTCTGAATTTGTTTCTGATATATTTTTAATTAAAAGCAATATACAGTTAAAAAAAATTTAATAATTAACTTATATCAGTCTAGTATAAAATATAAGTTTACATATAGACAAAATCCTAGAAAAAAACTAAATATCTTTACCTTAATAACAATCATAAAAGAACTTTAAATTGTGTATCATACTTAAGAACTGACTAATGCATATAGAATTTGTAACTAGTTTGATGACAAAAAATTTCAATTCATTTATATATTCATAAGGTATATATTTAATTATAAAGGTAGTTTTGTGGGAGATTTTTATTAATAAATAATCTATGAATAAAATATAGGTATATATTTTAATTTCTAGATTTTATGCATTTGTCAGTGTGTGAATCACCAGCCCCTCCCCTATTGAACATTTTTCAGTTTATTAAAGAGTATATATATACTTAAAGTTTTTAAACTAATTTATAATTTGAGCAGATTATTAGCTAATAGACCTAAATGTAGATCTTAAATACAGCCTATATTGTAGGGGGGGGCACTTATTTGTGTGTTTGATATAATAATTTCATTTATACAGTTTTTTTTTTTCAATAAATATTTCTAGTAATATTTTTTATATCTCAGCAATAAAATCAACACACATCTCATATATAAACAAAGTTTAAAATTTAATCAATAATATATTATTTTTTCCAGCATTTTCCTAGGTAAAATTAAATTACTATACAAGACTGACTCCATCAGAAAAGATAGGAGATTAGAAACACAAGAAGAGCAGACTTCATTCGATTTTATTTGTATATACTAATGCGCATGCGCGGAGTGAAGGAGCAAATTTCTTTAACTCAATTTAACGTCAAGTCATGGATATATACTTTATCTTCACTGAAGTCATCAGATAAATTATTTTGTCTTTCAGTGGTTTATTTAATAACATGCACTGATCAAAATAACTTAGATATTGTTTTTTCTATATCATTCCAAGCACACATTTACAAGAGAACTGAACCTAGAATGTCAATTTCACCAGGTAATTCTAAGACATAATTGCTCTTTCTAAAAGTATCCAACCAAATTCCCACTTGAATACAACAAAATAGCTACTAACTTCACTCAAATGCATATAAAATTGAAAGTTAGATTCTTTTTCTTAATTGACTTTACAGTGCAGGATTACAGCCCCCCTTTAGACTGCCCCACAACTTCCTTTCAGACAGCTGTCTCCAGCTGATGGAAAGCTTGGCAATCACCAAAAAAGTAATGTAACTCTTTTGCCAATTGAGCAGTGATGACATCAGGTTGAAATCACATACCCCCACATAAGAAAAGTAAATAGAATGCTATAATGTTTTGATCCCATAATGTTTGAAAGATGCATGCACACTGAAGCCAAATTCTGTAAGTAATTTCTTGTAAATATATTTGTCATCTTATATTTTTAAATAATAAATAAATATGGATTGAAGAATTTTTGTTTGTTATTCATAGATTATTCATTAGAATGCAGATGAAATATTGAATTTGAACCCAGGAATGAATAAGGTAAGAGTAAATTTTCTCTAACAAATTGACTAACTTGGTAAATTAAAACCCGTCTTCTTCTTTCAGTTGGTTATCTTCGAACATTTTAGGTCATTCAGCACATCATCCAGCCATTATTTTTTTGGGGGGGGGGGTCTGTAGCATATTGATTTCCATATCTGGAAATGCTGATGCGAAAAAAGAAAGTATAAGATGCTGATACGAAAAAAGAAGCATCTGATTCTCTTTACCATCCTGAAATTAATCTCCTTTAAAGTTGTATTTGTATTGACCCTAAATATGTAAAACTATTAAGTTAAAAATCTACAATCATCAATAATCAGACAATCTCAGAAGTCACTGGGGAATTAAGTCTTCTCCATACATATTGTTTTATTTTCATTAAGTGGGAGACAGATATTGCTTGCAGATTCTATAAATTTTCTTATCATTTCATAACATTATAAATAAACATAACAAATGATACCACTAGGAAGAAAAAAATATTTTTTAACAAGACTAGAAATTATTTTTTTTCTAATTTTTGTGAATTCTTAAATTGTAAAGTCATTAGGATAGGAAAAATGCACACTCATTTTTACATCTACACATTTTAATAAGAACTTTCATAACATTCAGAAACTTTATTTAAAGAAATAAACTGCTTTTATATTTTAAATATAATTTTGTAATTATAATAACAAAACAATAACAAAATTAAATATAATTTTTTAAAACCAAAACCAAATTTTTAAGTTTTTTTCTGGTTTGTGTGGTATTTCTTTTTTTATAAACTGTTAAATTAAGTGTGAGATTAAGGAAAGATTAAATTTAAAACTGTAGTATCATTACAAATGTGTAATAGAAACATATATATTAATGACATGCTCTAACTTTATATCAATCATAAAAATATAACAGTAAAAAGAAAAATTAAGATATGGAAATAATTAAAGATATTCAATAAATCTTGATATTTAAACAAAAGCTATTAATATTTTTTTAAACCAAATGTATATAAAAAATTGATATCATAAGCACAAATATCATAATAGAGAACATTTAATAATAACATGTACAGCATACTATAACAGCAGGAAATATTTTCCTCCACAATTCACTAAAAAGAAAATGTTACCTGTAGTAGAGCCAACAATGCCTGTGTTTGGATCAACTGCTTCTAGGAACTGCCCTATGACTAAGGGAACACTCTGAATCCTTTTGACTTCTTCTTGAGCATGAAGATACTCTTTTTTCAAATTTTTTTGCTCATCTTTAATATATTCCTCCTGAACTTCTAAAAACTCTAATTGTCTCTGCAATTTCTGCATAAGAAATACATATGTTAAATGAAATTTCTGCATAAGAAATACATTTATTAAATGAAATTTCTATTTTTAAGAAACTAGTATGATGAATGTATAGCAGAAAATGTATTAAAAATAAATTAAATTTTTTGATTATAATTGTTTTATATAAATTTTAGTAATTATAGATCCTGTAATATTTATATAATTTATTAAAAAATTTTCAATATAACTGATTTTAAATAAAGCACTTTCACATTTATATTAAACTGCATAAATGTATATGCTCTTGAGAGTTAGAAAAAACTACTAATATATAAGACATAGAATAAAAATAAGACAAACCTTGTATTTTGTGTACAGATCATCAATGTCAAAATCATCAGGTGAAGGTGCTGTTATATGACCTGTGGGTCGTTGATCGCCAACAACCTCCTCCTAAAAGGGCAAGTCAAAATGATGTGAAATCATATAAAATGAATACATAATTATATATTCTGAGTAAGTAAAAAATTGTGAGAAATTTAGAGGAGCAGTTAGAACAGACTATTTGACTTTAAGAATAATTCACAAAATTAAAAAAAAAAATTTTTTTCATAAATTCAGTCTAATTTTCCCTTTTTGAACACTTTTTCTTTAGAGAAAAGCTTTTTCAAATTCAAGCACACATTGAGGATAAACCACAAAACAGATAATCAGGAATTTAATTAATGTACATTATTTTTTATATTGGATTTGATCTAGGCTCTGAGCTTAATAAACATTAGGTAAAAGCTAAATTCCAAAAGTTGGAACAAGCATCATATGTGCCAAACCTGTGATTACTGTTCCAAAATAGATATGTTCAGCAATTCTATGATGTATTCCAGCTTGTAGAATTTGTTTAGAGTTTTTGTTACCCTTCAAAATTAAGGTCTATAATTGTTTTCTAAATTAATGCTTATGTTGAATTTTTTACAATTAAATGTTAATCAGAAGTTATTACGATATTATAATTTTGTAAAGTTGTATGTGATTTTTTTTTAAAGTTCTTTCATTATTAAAGTTATTAATTATCATGTATTAAGGATTACTCATTAAAATAAGCAATTTTATATACTAAATTATGTAATTTATTAAGTATAGAATAGAAATATTTAAGATAAATATAGGTTTTGTGTTGCATTATATTGCTCGATTTATTAAAGTTAAAACAATCTATGTGCTATTGGCTGGTTATTTATAAAATATATATATTTATAAAATGAGTTTTCCTAAAAGTGAATATTATTTTTGCAATTGATTTATGTGATTATTCGAATTAATAGCTGCTAAGTTGCTGTTATATATGTTGTATTTTTAAACTGCTTGTATTCTTTGGATAATCAAAAGATTTGGTTTGCTTGCGGCTCAATGGCACATGATGTTTTCTACACTTGAAAGATTATCAGACAGAGACCTAAAGTGGATTCTAAACTACTACAAACATCCATCTCAAAGATGGGACTTGAACTCATAAACTGTTGAATAGAAAGTCAAAGCACTATCCATTCGGTTGCCAGCTCAGTTAGGATAATTAATAGAAAATAATTAAAAAATTCTAAGAATACTTTGATATAATATGAATAGTTTTATTCATTTTGAAAGTTTTCTACTTTTGTTTTGTATTATGCATGTATTATAAATCATGTAAAATTAAGATTTTAGTCTTCATTTATGTAACACGACTACAGTACGTAAATATAGTAAAATAACTTAATATTTGATATAGAAAATAGAGCAGGATTGCGATATTCAAAATGTGAGATTAAGCGTCATCGGGATTTAGATATAACTAAGGTTCGCGAGATAACCGTGCAATCAATGCTTGGAACGAATATTAGAAAGCATGCCAAACTCGTACCAACTTGTAGGAATTTACGGCAAAAATGACTATAAATATAATTTAGTTCAAAATTCCAGTTATCAACATAAAATTCGTTTTTTGTTAATGTCATTATAGTAAACAAAACAATGACAGTTAAAAAAAAAACACAGGAATGAATTAATCAGTAACATGAGACTAAAAAATCTTAGTAAAGTGCTTAATGGGATTACTCTACCTTTTCAATTACTAATATACCGATTTCTTCCATTATTATATTAATCCAAGAGTCGGTAAATACTTCTTGTAGAGTTAAAAAGAATCAAAACACACAGTTAAGTTTTTCTGATGATTCATCTCAAGTTGAGGAGTTTCAGTTCAACTCAAAATTAAATATTATATAATTGGCTCTTAAAATAAAATGACTACACATGACGTCATTTAGCACATTATTTTTCTTTTATTGATATAACGCATAGTTAAATCCTATGTTTATCCAATGTAGCATATTTTAACGTGCCGCAAGTGATGCTTTCATAACAAAAAAATTTGATTTTTTTGCAAATTATCAAAAAAGAACAGCTTTAACACTATAAATAATTATAATTGCCTAGGATTTCGATGTGATTTTTTTTTTAATTCAAGCTCTACACACAACGACTATTATGAAACTGAAATACTTTTTAAAGACAAGCTTGACTGATTTTTATCCTATACTACGATAATCTCAGTACGGGAAATTTCTGAGAAAATTTCTTTCCATAAGATTTCCAGTATTTTACGTTGCGATATGGAACATTTTCCTTGCAGAGAAAAAATTAGGTTTTCTCTCTCAAAGAGACATGTATTTAAAACAGAAAAGGCTTCTGTACATAATTCGTGTTAGATTTTTGCCAATTAGAGTAAGAAAAGCAGCTATGATATGTATTTCTATTTTAAGTTCGTTTATTTTTCACTTAAATAGTAGATTTTAAGATTGTAATATTATAAATTGTTCTCTTGTTACCTAGCTCAGTTATGTTATTTATTATAATTTTAAGACAAGACCACCAATTTATTCAAAATCAAAGGAAATTAATACAAAAATAATTCATAATTTTGTAAAAATCAATATTTTTCGTTATGAGATAAATAAAAAAATCTAATAGAAAGAAAGTAAACATTTTTATCAAACAATCATCGCATTTTGAGACGCATACATTTATAATTACTGGATATTAGAATTAATTCAAAAGATTACTATATATTTAGATCACTGATTAATTAGGTAACATAAATTTAACAAATCATTTAATTGACGACACAAAATTATACAGATAAAGATGATAACCTGTATGCGAGCGAGACTGCAATTGGTTTCTTTCTGCCACAGACCAATATTTCTATCTTGGTCTGTGCTTTCTACTAATTTTAAACTAGTCTGGAAAAAAGTTCGAATCGGTGAGCTGGTGTTGCCATCTGTGGATAGTAATGAGAGTTCCCCGTATATTAATCCCATATAAAATCTTTTTGTAACTTTAATGAATTTTTACTTCTACAACCATTTAAACATGTATTTTTACTTCTAATTCACTTCTTTGAAGAAAATATCGAATGGACTCTTTTTTCATCTTAGGTAGGCCTAATAAATACAAGATATTATCTTAATATTGGTAGATTTATAAATATCTTCCTTGTTATTTAAAATTTCGTATGTAGCATGTTATTATTTAACTTTAAATTTCATGGAAATTTAATACAGTTCCTTATAAATAAAATTAAATGGCGTTATAATACTCGAACATATGTGTCGTATAAATGTCATTTTTTAATTATAGTTTCTTCATGGTCTAGCAATTTTGATTGTTAGTAGTAACGTTACTACTAACACATGTACATGTTTTAAAATAGATAAGACTATTTAGTGATATTATTGTAAATAATAAGTAAAAGGGTAATTATGTATGACTGGCAATGTACTCAATCTTTATAAAGTATATTTAAAGTTGCCTCTAAGTTTTATAAAATTAAATAATTGTTTATTCGTATCTATACTTCGTATCTATCGACTAATCTATACTACGTCCAAGACAAACAACATTTAATATGTTTGTCCTATAGTAGTTAATGATCGTTTTAAACCTTGTTTACATTAAATTTATTGAGTCATATAACGCATGTATATTTTATCAACTTTTTTCAATAGATATAACTTTTCCATGTCAGTTGACTTCATTACAATAAAGAAAATATGATACTAGTTTATTTAATGATATAGAAATTGTAGTCACGAAAATTAAGATGACAAAGAAATAATTTTATTGAGTTGAATATTTACAATCGGTATTTGGCATTTTATTTACGATATTTATGCATTTTATATTTTACATTTATTTATGTTTTACAATAATTTAAACATACTTTAAAAATAACACTTTAAACTTAAACATACTTTAAAAGACAGAAAAAATTCTTTTATTTTTTATTTTTACATCTCTCTTTTCTACTGTTGCCAATTCACTTGATAGAAATTACATAATATTTTAGAAGAGTTCATTTATTGTAGTAAATTTAAATTATAATTTTATAACTGCTATTATATAAAATTGTTAATACATAGATATTTAAGAATAATTAATATTAAATTAAACACACTTTGATTCCTACATAACTCCTCCTACAGAAACTAAGTTACTGTTATAAAAAATTATAACTGGTAGGAACAAACTACTGGAAAATAATTAAATAAATGATAGTTAAGAGAAAACTAATTTTTTTAATAATATTAGACTTCAATGGACTCTTTAAATCTTGCTGGAATCTTGATTGTTCTGCCAGTTCGAGAACGTTTAGGAGGTGCATTTTCATCATTTACTACCAACGTATCTTCTTTTATAGAAGGCAAATTTTTGTTAATATTTGCCATGATATAGGCTGATTTTAATCTATCAATTGTCATATTGACCTCTTCTTCCTTTTATTTCAATTGTAAAATATTTTGCTATTCGTTCAATCACTAAAAATGGCTCTTCATTTGATGGTTCAAGTGACTTCCTTACTCGGTCTTCTCTCAGAAATAAATAAGTGAGGGTCTGTTTGCAGTTCTTGTGAATGGAAACTTTTTGTTAAGATTTAAGATATGGTGGTATTGGTCTTAGGAATTCCATTTGTTTTTTTAAGATTATTTTTGAATGTTTTCGGTAATGTATGAATAGAACTTTCTGTGAAAAATTCACCAGATAGTTTTGCGATTATCCATAAGCCATTTCTGCTATGGTATGATTAGTGTCTTCTTGTATGGCACATCTAAATCTTAGAAGGACAGTTGGTAAAGTATCACTCCAAACTATGTAGTTGTGTGCTTTTAGTACAGTTTTAAGTGACCTATAAAGGTGTTCTATTTTTCCATTACTCTGTGGATGGTAAGCTGTTTTGTAATTTAGCTTGATACCACAGATTCTGGACATGTCTATAAATAATTCTGGACATGTCTATAAATTTGGGATCCTCTCTAAAATTAGTAGCAGATCATGGAGCACAATTT